>CAEFZY010066198.1:0-39551 GCA_903066815.1 Brachyrhaphis roseni
AAAAAAAGCAAAAAGGTTAAAATATCTTTTTAATCCATTGAGTCTAACTTTACTTTTAAGTTAGATTTTCTCTCTAGTAATTCATCCCACTTTTACTTTCGACCCAACCTTTATTATGTGTTTGTCTAGCTCTACTGTTGATTAAGCTGTAACCTCTGTCGCTTTAGTTCATTTGTTTTTTGTTTGTTTTGCTCCATCCTTCTCTTTAGGTGCAGGAACTTTTTTTTCTTGGGCAGCTTTTCTCCTCCCTGCATTTTGAACATACTGTACTTATGAAACCTGTCAAATGCATCTCATTTCCACTTCAATTAGAGATAAAGTAACTCATTAAAGCTTTTTGAAGAGATTTTAACTGGTTAACTAAAAATATTTCACAGCATTTATGCACATAGAGATTAAAGCAATCTCAGCTACTGTGGACTGCTGAATATTCACTAATTTTAGGTCTAAGTGGAGCAGAATCTCTACAGCCGCTGCGTTTGGATGCTATTCCTCAAGAGACTTATTGCTCCGTCTTTAATTATTAAAGATATGCAAAAGATACTACAAACTTCCTCTGAGGTAAAACCAGTTTTAATTCAGAGATTAAGCCAGTATTAGTCTGATTGCACCGTATTTAAAGGGATTCTGCCTTTGCATGGGTGGATATCTGTGTTCTCAGTTTGCAGCAGCAGCACTCATACAAATTAGACACTCAACAGGCAATAAGTGACCTAATTTTGAAGCTAAAAAAAACCCAACAACCCCGTGGTAGGTTAGTAGACTCACAGCAATATAGTAGACTTTAGCTTTTTCCACCAGCTCCCAGTTTTCTTCCAAGTCTAAATGCTTCTCCTTCTTATAACAGTTAGCAGCTGCTAGATTAGCTACCAAAGACCTGGGAGACAGAAACAATATGAGACATTTATCATTAACACACTTTACAACTCTCCTTTTAATCACCGACCTGTTATCTCCGGTGATGCAAGCAGCGCACGTCCCCGTAGGCTCTTGGTCTTGCTCGTAGTAATGAGCGTCCACATGGGCCTCCTCCGCCTTCTGCTTGAGGATCTCTCCAAACTTATCTTTCCCAATGCAGCCGAAGAACGTGCCGACTTTGTGGGGCTCTTGGATCATCCACTGTGGGTCGCCGCAACATCTTAGATTAGCACCGGCCAACTCAAGTCTTCACAAAGAAACGAGCATTTGTGGCATCAGAGTGTGTGTGACTGACCTGAGCGATTTTAATCGAGTTCTGAGTGGCTCCACCGGCGTGATACTCTACTTTGAATTTCTTTACAAGCTCATCAAATCTAAACAAGTGAAAAAAATATGAATTTATTCATCAAAGCAAGAGTAACAAATATAACATCATGTCTATATCAATGCAGAGATTTTAATATTGAAAAATTAAATTTTTTTCATCCCATTTTTATTCTGTAAATACATCATAAAGCACTATATTCATTTTCTATGACTATTAAAAATCAGAACAAGGTTTTGCTTCATAAACAGAGATTATCTCCTAATCCTTTTAATTTCAACTAGATTCAAAACTTCTACATCTATCAAGAAACCTGCGGCACGTTTTCCTTCTTTTGTGGTTGATGCCACTCACATTTAGCTTATTTAGGTTATAATCTTTAGAGAGAAAATTGGAATTAGCCTTAATCAGACCTCTAAGAATATCTTCATCGACCAGTAAAACCAGATGTGTTCATCTCTGGTACCAAGACAAATCCTTAAACGAGATCTGGGAGATGTTTCAATCTACTAAGTTTTCAACAAAAAGACATAAAAAGAGAATACATCAGAAAATTATTTGCTGTAGTAATAAATCTCTATATGAAAGTTATTTAACAATTCACACTTCAGTATATCACCATAGCTTTGTTTACATAATTAAGCCCAGATATAGATATTTCATTTTGTCTAATAGAATTTCACTGCTGGTCAAAATGTAATGAAAACAATAGAGATCAGCTGATTATTTTTTAAAACGTGCAACGTTTTGGGGTTGGGTAACGCAGTCAATACATGTAAACCAATATCCTTGCATGGACTTTGTGTAAAAAACCTCCCAAAAAAAATCCTAACAGAATAAAATGCACACCACACCAAATATGGTGTACATCTGTAGTTTCAGATTTCCATGCTGGTTGGCACAAAACTGTAACGTAAGGTTGACCAGAGCTGAACTGTGTCTCTCTGCCTTATTGCTGCTCGTTCTTCTGAGAGACGTTCTGCTTGCAGCGCTGCTAAATCACAGTCATTCCGGTCCAACGGTTCACGCGTCTGCTCCTGGCGCTGCTCGTGATTAAACTCATAGTTATGTCTGACAGCAAACAGCATTGTTTGCCGGTCCACTGCTAATCTAAATGAGAAATGCTGTTTCGAGTTTTCAGTGACGTAAATCACGAGCCAATCAATGAATGAGGACAGCTGTCAAGCAAAAACGCTTCCGTGCAATACGCACAAAAACAGAGAAGAGCCACATAGAATCTACTATTCGAGATGCTAATGGAGATGAATCTGGTCAGGGCAGATTGGGTCAGAAGTGGTTAAATGTGCTCTAGTGGAGAAGAGGCTGAAAAGACTAAAGTCGCACAATCTACTACTGAGATAATTACAGCAGTTCTCTAATAGTGACCTTTACAAAATTTTATTGTACCTCCCTTATCCGACAAACAAACATGGACCTGTCCAGCCTTGTTTGCCAACAGTACATTATGGTCATTACTGTAGATTTGAGCAACTTTAGGTGAGAAGAAATTTTCTGATTTAAGAACACATTAATGCCTTATTAGAATGTTCTCTCGTCTGACACATTGAAGACTAGCTAAGAGAAATCGGCTGGTGTGTGATGTCAGCTTTATGCGACAATAAAACCAGTGATGTCTCTGATTGAAGCATCACTGATTAGGAAAGCAAGAATTAATCATTACCATTTAAACAATTTATTCAGATCTTTTTATAACATACTAATGACTCGTCTGTGCCGCTTTGTAGATTTTCTGATAACTACTGTGACTGGAAAGCCAGGAACATCGTAACATGGCATCACTGCAGAAAGCAGCTCAAAATTAATAAACAACACACGCATGACTGACTGCTGATGATACAATCCAAGCCATTTTTGTCAGTTACGTAATGTGTCGCAGCCGTGCTTTCTTGTTTCCCTTTTGGGCTAAAGCCTGTTTAATTGACTCATATATTTCAGTTCGCTGGACCTGCAGAAGAACAGTCGCCTTCGCGCTGTCGAGTGTGTGTTTTCAGATATATTATTAGGAACAGCAACAACCCCACTGCTGGTAAAGGTCCTGAGAGGAAGTGAAGGGTCAGAGAAGGGGAGCGATGAAGCAGAGGGGGAAAAACATTTAGATGTCTGTTGTAAAAAATATATATATATAGTCAATATGATGTTGCTCTCAGAGATAATTATGAAAAAGTCTGACAGGGTGAACAAGCAGATGCAAAGAGTAACAGCTTCTGCTCTACAGATACAAAGAAGAAAGAGAGGATTAATTTTAAATAATTGATCAACCAAAAGATTTAAATCTGAAATGTTCATCAACAAAATTTCTAATTTATAAGGAACAAAAAGAGGGCGACCCAGTCCAGATGAGTGTGAACAAACTGTCACATTCTGGTCTCTTATCTCCTGCTGTTAAATGTTTGCTTTGTGGCTCTGGTCTCGGCGGGACTGGGGAGGTGAAGTGTCCTGCTCTGTTATTGGACGAGATCGTCTCACTCTGCTCAGTTCGCTGCGCTTCCATTGGCCGTCTGCGCAGGAACAGAGGTCAATGGTAGCAGCTTTCTTGTGTGCGCCTGTTTTGGCTGGCCCTCTCCAGAACAGAGAGGCGCAAACTCGGGATGAATTCAGACGCATTTCTCCCTCGCTGTGCAAAAAATCCTGACACAAGATCACATGTGTGATGGCGCTAATATCGCAGATACTCTACTACAGTAAATGTTGCAACACAGGAGGTACGAACAATGCTTTGTGCTTGTCCTCAGCCAGGATCTGATCATTAGGCTTCAGAGAGTACCTGCAGATGATTAAAAAGGGGGGGGGAGGGAAGGAATACAATATTAATTATTGCGAAAGATTGTAAAAATTCATATCACACAGTAAATCCATTTCTGTCTACATAAAAAGTCTTTTTCCAAATCAATGTGCTAATCAGAGAGCGATTTCCTTGAAAGAAACACAAAGGTTTGCTGGGGATTAAAGGGCAGTTTTAGTCCTGCTTTAGTGAGGCCGAATTAGATCTGAGGCTGGCAGATTCAGCTCTAATCCAGGAGTTTACGCAAGGGGCTTCTGACTGGACACGGAGATGGAAACCAAAGCAGCCCTTTGCCCTGTTAAATCTGGTCCACTGGAGACAGAGCGAGCCAGCCCTCAGGGCAGATTCAAGACTCAGATCAGTTTCTGGATTACTGCAGGACTGATAGAGTAATTCATTTTGCAGGGATACTGTACCAAAACAAAGAGCCATGGACTGACAGCTAATTTATGTTCAGGATGCATTAAAGCAATGGATCAGCTGCTTTTTCTGTGCTTATTGGCTTTCTTCCTTATCGATCACAGGCCGAAATGAATCTCTTTCCTCTATAATCTCCCTGTGACCTCACTGATAACAAAAGGCTGGATGTCAATTGATCTGGAGTGGCTTATTGCGTACTTATTTTGTTTTGCCTATTTAGAACATTTGCAGCAACAATCAATAAAAACCACATGCACGGAAAAATGCACATTTTTTTTGCATTGTTTTATTATTTAAACTTACTTGTCCAAGAAGTCTTTATCAACAACAGCACAGATGTCGAGTAAGGGGTTTCCCATCCCAAAGAGGGAGTTAGAGCTGCAAGATAAACAGAAACGTGGTTGAAATTTTAACCGCTGATTAACAAACTGGAAGGCTTCTCAGACAGAACCGTTTTTGAGAGAAAAAGCTTGATAAATAATTTAACAAATCTAAAAATAACACTACTCATATGTAGTAACCTAACCATTACATTATTTAAATAGTTTTACTTAAATTATTAAAATATGTTGCTGAAAGACATTTATTGTTAGAAATATTTTTATTAATAATTATTTCAAGTATTTATATACAATTAAATGTGCATAATATTTATTATATTTCTGTATTTTTTTAAATAATGCATTAAAACATTTTTTCTAAATTAATGTTTATTACATATAGCAACAGCTACATTTTTAAAATAGTTATCTTAAATCTTGAAATAATCTGCAAAGCTCAGTACAGAGTGGAGAGACAGTTTTTTCATATTCAGAATAAAAAAAAAACCAACCTGAGTGTGCAGTAATGATTTTGCAAAAACAGTAACCTCACAAGAGAAAAGCAGAAATAGTGCAAATAAAGCAGATGTTTATACAGCATTCACAAAAAAAAAAAAAAGAGACGTATGTGGTCAGTGGTGAGGATCTGGCCAATCATGCATGCAATTATATCATGAAACTCGCAGCGAGCCAGTCCACTGACAGAAGTAAACTGCATATTTCCTCATTTTTCCAAAACAACAAAACTACCCGCAGGGGTTGACCATTTGAGAACATCATGGTCTTGTGATGCCAACAGACAAGAAAATGAAAAAAAAAAAAAAAAAAAAAGCTGCTAAACTACACGTCTGCACTTTGTGTCATGTAATAACACCAGCACCTAAAACCTGTTAGGCAATTAGGTAACCTATTACAGAAAGAAAGGTTATGGTGTAACTTCTACTCTCTGAGAACAGACAGAACTAACACGTTACAACCCCTGGATTTATTATGAGTAAGCAGACCAGGGGGAATAAGTATATGAGTAATACAAAAAGTCAGATTAGTAATAGCGCTTGTTTCGCTCCTGCAAGCCTGAGCGTACTCGCCGTTTCCATAAACTTGTCAGTCTTTGTGAGAAAACTGCAGATGGCAAGTGTCATTGACAGATGCTCGCCCCATGTGAATATGTGCTGCCATATTTCTCAGGAAGCCTCTCTGATGAACATGGAAGCTTTTCAGAAACCAAACGCAGAAACAGGTCACCAGAGCTACAGAGAAGCGCACCAAAATCTGAAAAAGACATCTAACCAGAGGATACCACACCCTTACTATCATCTCCCTCAACACATCCATCTGGTAGTAAGCAGTCTGATGATTAATGGGTTTGTGCAGCCAATTACACTAACCCAGAGTCCATGCCTACCTCCAGATCTGCTCTGCTGGTTGTACCTCCATCAGTATGCTCTTACCTCACAGCAGACATGGTGTTCTTCTCTCCGGTATGTGTGCACCAACAAGACACTGACAGACCTGTTGAGCAACCTTAACAAAAGAAAAACGGTTCTGGAAAGGCTAAGCTTTGGGGAGGAAAGAAACAATTTGAGCTCAGTTCAACGTGCGGGCGGATCGATTTCTTTTCCCTGCATCTACAGCTCCTCCTACTGGGGGACTGGCTGATTGGAGGCATCTGAAGAAGGAAGGGCCACTGCAACCTACCTCTGCCCGATGATTGGCTTGCTTCTCACACTCCTTGCTATATTTTACTGGCGTCTCCCCGCGTGAGAAGCGTCCCGATATCGGCTGCTTATAGGAATTAGGCTCTGATCTGATTTCTTCACAGTGAAACGGGGGAAGAAAGAAGAATGATAACATTGTCCAACGCAGACCACGTGATCGCTTGGCTGTCCTTTGATGTCTTTGGAGGCTGGCGCAGGATGGATCCTGCGTGGACAGTCTCCAGGACACCGGTCCGGTCCGGGCATTTATTTCTGCAGCTGCTCATGCTGAACTAAGGTTAAATATTTTCCCAGCTAGCACAGCCCTGACTCTTGCACTTAAGGGGCGGCTAATGGTTAAATCTTAGCTGTCGGTGTTAAAGAATAACAAGATAGAGACACTTTGCAGCAGGACTGTCGTTGGTTGAGGAACACTAACAGACTCGAGACGCCACTGCACAAATGTGCAAAGTCGTTATGTAAATGGCTAAACTGTTGCACCCGGGTAACACTTTACACAACAATTAGTTGGCGCACAAATCACGTCTCGGGTGAACGCTGTTTCGTCCCCTGCTGCTGAAAAACAGAGGAGCAGTCACAGCGGATTTTAGTCACCTCAGCTCGGCAGCAGCCTTTTTGCTCGGAGACTCTGTCTTTTCATCCTCGGAAAGTTTGAGCTTCTTTGCTTTGGGTTCATCAGAAGCCATGGCTGTTCAGACTGAGCACGTTGCAGTCACCTTATGAAAAGCGGTCAGGCAATGTATGTCTTAACTTTAAACCCCGAGTAAAGACTCGCAGGCATCGATAGCTAAAAGTTGCGCCGTTTTAAAGAAATACATAATTTAAGTTAATATTTATACAAAGGTTAAGAATTTATTTTACTGGGTCTTTGTATGTTTTAATCTTTGTGTCACATCCACAGTCATTTATAACATCTGCACTAACTGATAATATCAGGTTTGTTGTTAAATAAAATTTATTTGTTTACTTAACAATTGTTATTATTTATTAAATAATTTATTATTTTCAGATTTGTACATATTGGCTCATTTGTACATGTTTGTTTCCTATACAATTGTTTTCTTCAGTGACAAGTGAATTTTAATTATGTGAAGGGGTCACAATGATTTAGAAGTTTATACGCTTCAAAATCATTGAACTACTTAAAAATAGCCTTAAAAGAAAACATGGTACAAAGTCTGTGAATTTCCCTGAAAGTAAATTAAGTGTTTACGACTACTGGAACTACAAATATTACCTGCAAGACTTTACTCAGGGAATAATCTCTCCACAGCAAAACGCAAGGCGCCCGCTTATAGCTGCCCACAAATTGTGCCTGATCATAAAAGATGTTGAAAAAATCTTTAAGGTAGTCAGTCTACTACACCCATTGTTTTTCCAAGCTGTAAAAGACCCATAGAAATATTTGAACACTTTAAAAAAAAAATTAAGTAGGCTTTATCTTGTGACTTTTACTTTTTTTTTTTTTTTTTTACACGTGACCCAGTTGTGTTTACGTGGGCAAACATCTGCAGGCGTCTCCATCAAATCTTGCCAGCGACATAAAATTAGCTGAGAGGATTTAGTATGCATGTATGTGTGAGTGTATAAGTATGTATATAATTTAGTTATTTTAAGATTTGAAGATATATAGGAAAAATGAATTTCCGAATTACATTTCCGTCCAGTTGATGGCGGTAATACACAAAGTTTGTAAACTGCCAGAAAACGCTCTAAAAGAAGAAGAAATCTTTCCAGCACTATCAGCTGCACTTAGCAGGTAAACTTTTACAATCTTACAACTTTCATTTTAATATATTATGTTTAAAACTTTAGAATAATCACGACACTTGTAAGTGTCCGGTTAATTTATTCTTAAAAGTAAAGCTGGTAAATATGTGCGAAGTCCGACTGGTAACCAGACCGAGAAGTCAACTGATGCGAAAGTTAATTTCACAGACTTAACAGGAAGTAAAGCTGGCTAACAACTTGAAATAATAACATTTTGCGTGTATTAATTAGAGTAAGTTACTATAAAACACGTGCGAAAAAGTTATGCTTGTCAGTCTGCTGATGCTGTGTTGGTCTATGGAATTTCTTTCAGTAGCAAACCAACAACAATCCTCATCACTGTTCCAGCTGAGATGATCAACAGCCTGTTTCTGATCAGCCACTCTGGAGACATCTTCCTGGAGAAGCACTGGAAGAGCGTCATTAGCAGGAGTGTGTGTGACTACTTTTTGGAGGCCAAGGAGAAGGCAGGGGACCCAGAGAATGTGGCCCCTGTGCTGCAGACCCCACACCACTATCTCATCTCTATCTACAGGGGCAAACTCTTCTTTCTCTCAGTTACCCAGACTGAAGTCCCCCCACTCTTTGTCATTGAGTTCCTGCACAGGGTGGCAGATACTTTTCAGGTGGGAGTTTAAACTATTTAAGTTGATTATACCTGTAATAATGATTAATTTATTATTATTTTTTTTTGCCTCAGAATGGATAGTTGCTGTTTTACTATTTTTTAAAATAAAAACATATAGATCAGTTATGCCATTTTTTGTGTTAATTTTTGTGATCATGTCATGAAGCTGTAGTATTTTGGTCTTAAGATTTTTATTCTTTGAAAAAAGGAGAAGCATAACAAAACAATCAACCCACACCTTTTTATAACCTTAAAAAACAGATGACAACAGATGTTAGCTGAGTGTTACATGGTGGTTTTATTGTGGAGGTTGTTATGCAAATATTTACCTGGAATCTTTTCCCCTGCACTCTTTCTTTCTTGTGCATTTGAAAAATGTCTTTTGCCTTGCATTAGCCGCATATTTATTAAAATTATTTACACACATTACAACTACAAACACATTTGCAGCAATGGACTGGCATTAGATTCTAATGTGTATTGATTGTGAGGAGAAAATACTACAGTTAAATGAGTTTCCACAAAAATATATAGCATGAGCTAATTACTTTATTGGAAAAGCAGAGATTATTCTTGCTGCTAAATTAAAACATGTATTTGTTTATTTACATTATTAGTCCTATTATAGAGCATTTTTCATGCTCACAAGTGTATTCAAGACATTTAAAAACAGATGGACTAGCATACTGTAAATAACATATTATCTATGATGAAATTTAGTAAATTAAAAAAAATAGGCAGACAAATCAAATAATTACTAAGGATGAAGAACTGATTAAACAAATTTGTGTCCAATTGGACAACACTGGAAGTAAATACTGAAATGTGCAAAGATTGTAAAATAAAACAAAAACAAACCATAAATATAAAAAGTGATCTTAAGGAAGAATGTACCAAAGATGAGGGATAATATAAATAAATATGCCTCACTGTGAGTTTTATGTCTCATTTTAAGCATTAACAGACGACTTAGAGGTTGTGACGGATTTGGGGAATACATCCAAATAGGACACAGCAACAGGTGGGGGAAGGGAGAGTTCTTTTTTTTCCCTACATGCCATAAAACTGAAGAAACTCATGTCACTCCAGAACTTTCTCTGGCATTTTATTTAAAGGACTCGCCAATATAGGAACAATGTTACAGAACAATTTAGTGGTTTTAAAACCATAAATTTTTAAAACAATGTTATACCTTGATACCACTAACTCCTCTCGCCTTCACTTCTGTATGTACAAGGGATATCTGCCAGAACATTGCATTTTTCCAAATGACAAGGGCCAAGTCAATTTACTGCATGCAGAGGAGAACTGATTGGAATCATGTGGATGTGGTTTTATTCATGATGCATCAAATTGTTTTGTTGTGCTTCTCCTTTTTTCAATGAAGCACTGTTTTGGTGTAGAAAACAGGAATTGTTTTGTAAACGTACCACTATTATTGTTGGCTTTGTGTGATTTAATTCTGTCAATTTTAATGATTATTCCTTACAGCTAATGAAAACTTAAACCTAAGTTTCTTACAGAATAAAATTTGTTAGACAAGGATATGGAATAAAGTCCGTTAAGATCCACAATTTAAAAACTGAAAAACCTGCTTCAGTTTTAATCTAAAGAGACACCAGTCAGAGTTCATTTTCTGTTTTGCCAGTACGAAATTCCACATGTTGACCCCTGGAGCTGAGAAGGCTGTTCTGACCTCAGTGAGACATTTTTCTTCTTTATCCACAGGATTACTTTGGTGACTGCTCAGAGGTTGTGATCAAGGAGAACACGGTGACTGTTTACGAGCTTCTGGAGGAGATGCTGGACAACGGGTTTCCTCTGGCAACAGAGTCCAACGTCCTCAAGGAGATGATAAGGCCTCCGACCATCCTGCGGTCGGTCGTAAATACGCTCACAGGTAATCAGCGGTCAGCTGAGGCTGCAAGAGCCAAACTATACGTAGTCTTTATTCCTAATTACGTCCTGTGTTTTCCAGGAGGTAGCAACGTCGGGGGAACGTTGCCTACAGGCCAGTTGTCTAATGTTCCCTGGAGGCGGGCAGGTGTTAAATACACCAACAATGAGGCTTATTTCGATGTGATAGAGGAAATCGATGCCATTCTGGACAAATCGGGTAAAACAAATCAGCTTATTTAACAATATCATTGAATATATTTGCTAAAGGTTTTAATGTATTTCAGAATCTAACTAGAATCGTGTCTTCTCCAGGTACGACTGTCTTTGCAGAGATTCAGGGTGTGATTGAGGCCTGTGTGAAGCTCACTGGGATGCCTGATCTCACCCTGTCCTTCATGGTGGGTCCGTTTTATTTCAGCATACGTTAGTTGTTATATTTGACACGGTGTACCATTAACCAAGTTTTTCTAATCTTTTAAGAATCCACGACTCCTTGATGACGTGAGTTTCCACCCGTGCGTGCGTTTTAAGCGCTGGGAGTCGGAGCGCGTCTTGTCTTTCATTCCGCCAGATGGAAACTTCACGCTCATGTCGTATCATGTCAGCTCTCAAAAGTAAGCACAGATGTCCCTGTGTTGTACATTGACTTACAAAACCATCTTGAGTTTTCTATGTTTTGTCTCAAACTCCAATATTTTAATAATGCATTATGGTGAAGTTTTAAAAAAAAGTATTACGTTTTGGAGCCACTTTTTGCCAAAATTACCCCTCCTAGTATTTTGTTGAATGTCTTTTCAGCTTTGAACATTTAGAGCAAAAATTACAATTCTTTTAATACTTAGGACCATGAACACAGCACTTGTAGTAAACCCATGAGGCAGCGGATTGTTTTGTCTCCTGAGTTGTAATTTTTACTTGAGCAGGAGAAAGACAACGTCTGGCCCTGTGAAATCTCAGTGTGAGAAAATTTTCCCCATTTTAACATGTAATTGAGCAGTCCTGACCTAGAGGATGATTTATTTATTTCTTTTTGCCCAGTCTTCTCAAGGTCAGTCAGGTTGGATGGAGAATGTATAATCACCTATTTTAAAACTTTTCCCTGTATTTAGCCTCATCTTCCACCGTACATATGAGTATATCCAAAAATAGAGAATATACCATAGCATCCAGCAGAGAGCTATTTTTTATTTTTTTTTTGCAGTCAACAATCAGAGTCCACTCGTTACTGACGGAGGCCTGCTCTGTGTGTGTTTTTGCCTGTTCCAGTCTTGTAGCCATTCCAGTGTACGTGAAGCAGAACATCAGCTTCTTAGAGACGGGTTCTTGTGGTCGTCTGGACATCACAATTGGGCCCAAGCAGACCATGGGGAAGACGGTGGAGAGCTTGATGGTCACTATTCCAATGCCTAAATCTGTGCTCAGTGTCAATCTCACAGCCACTCAGGGAACCTACACCTTTGACTTAACAACCAAGGTAATCAGCCAGCATGGCCTTCCTCACCAGAGATACACGAAGAAGGGTAACTGACTTTATTATGCTAGCAATAGATGCTATACTTTAGGTAAAAACTGGTAGGAACTCAAACGCATCCCTGTCTTATCTGTCCTATTATAAACACAGAGATTCAAAATTCTATTGGGACTTTTATGCGTTATGAGTTGAAACTAGATTAAGCTTTTTAACAACAAATGCTGAAACTGGGTTAGGTGTGAAACAAAGGGTCAGTATGTAGACAAGTCCCCATGTGCCTACTGTTAAAAAGGAATGAGGGTCCTACTTTAGAGGGAACGTTGTTGGCACCATTTATTTTTTTTATTGAAAATAATTTTCCCTCAATACATAAATAAATGTAGCTACTCCTAAATAAAGCCTTATTCAGAATATAATTATCCTGTTGCAGTAAAATCGGAATATATCAAAAGGCATTTGACAAGTCTTTGCAAGGGATGCTAGTAATTGTGGAGGGCAGTGCAGCATTTTTATATATATCACCAGCTGGTCAGTGCAGATGTCTGACATCTGCAGATGCAGAATAAAAGCGGCATTTTGTTGTATTATCCCGACCTCAAGCACTCGTTCTGTGGTAGGTGGTCCTTTGGGACGTCGGGAAACTTAACCCCCAGAAGCTCCCCAACCTGCGAGGAAGCATCAGCATTCAGACGGGCGCCCCGAAGCCTGAAGAGAACCCCTCGATCAACATTGATCTGAAGATACAACAACTGGCCATATCAGGTAAAGATCAAAAATCAATAATCAAAGATCAGCAGGAGGTAAAATTTAGCTTTTACTGAAGTTTAACATTTTTAGATGTCGAAATGGTGACAATTTTCACAATTCATGATGCCAGAATGTGAGCATCAGAATGAAGAGGGGTGTTTAAATCCTGTTGTGAATTTTGTTGCTCCTTATTAAAGAACAGCAAGTTGTGCTAAAAGAAGCACAACTTGTGCTTCTTTTTTCAAATATTGTTGACTGCCAATATTTGAAGTGCATTCAAATATTTACAGGAGCTGACATTAAGTGAACCCGTAAACATTTTAATGGAGTTTAGGTTCATTCTGAAATTTCTCAGAAAAGCCAAATATCTCCAACTTTTTGTGAGTAATGTAGCATAAACTATCGTAATCCCTTAAGATTTAATTTTGGACTTAGGAAAATTACTTGTTTGCTTATTTAGTACTATATTAAACAGTGGAGTTATGAAAATAATAATAAGCATTATAAATATGAATATTTAAAGTTTAGGTAGTTCTAGAAGAACTACCTGTCTCATGGAAAGTAAAAAAAAATATTACCATGCAATATTTCTGCAGGAGATTTTAGGAAGCGGGCATTGTTGTCTTTAGGACCTCAGAAGTGAGTTTTTTTAAAAAAAATATTTATTCTTTCATTATAGAAAGAAAATGATGCATCAAAATCAGTGTTGCTGTCAATCACTTACTTATTTCAGGGCCTAAATGTTATAATAAGCAAATACTCAATATTCCATGGAACTAATTTTAGGATTTTAAAGGTTGAAGTAGCAGTAAATTCATTGCTAATTTGGCTTCCCACCCTCTTTTTTTCAGGTCTCAAAGTGAGTCGTCTGGACATGTATGGAGAGAAGTACAAACCATTTAAAGGGGTTAAATATGTGACTAAAGCGGGAAAGTTCCAGGTCCGGACCTGAGCGAGGGAGGAAAGCTCAGCATTCCGATGTACCAAACAGGGAGCGAGGGTTACCACACTGCCGAGTCAGCGACAAGTCTTAGTTATCTACATCTGCATGGTTAATAATGAAAAACTCTGCATTCTAACAGCTATTTATTACACCACGTAAACCATGCTTGGTATTGTATTTTAAATTTATATGACTGAATAACTTTGGCCTGTAAAGGGAAGCCTTAAAATCAATGTGATTTCTGTTCGAATGTTAGGTTTAGATGTAATGCATCATATGGAGAATTTTCCATTTGCTGCATCAGTTGATATGTATGCACGTGTATTTCTTTATCTAATATGCTCAAAATGTTGCAGAAGGGAAATATTTTGCTTTAAAAACAAGCTCCCTGCCGTGCTTTACATGACATCTCTGAACTTGAACAGTACAATCTGCACGCTGCCTTAAGAGTTTGAAGGAATACCTTTGAGAAGGTTTTACATGATACTAGGCAGCCCATTTTATTGGTTTATTTCAGATGAAACTTTGGGAAAACTGTACATACTGCCTACATTCTGAATGTTTGCAATGCAGATATTTCTGCACACATTCAGCGTTTAATTCAGTGGCCTTGTAAGAGGAGTTCTAAAAGCTCTGTAAACACACTACAGCACAAACTGCAAACTTGGGAGACTTGAGGGAAGTATGTTGAAAACTGTATTATTTAAAGAACACAGTAAAAGTGTGACATTGGGATGGTGTGGGTCAAATTTAGTTATTCAGGTGTTTTTTGGACTGTAACTGTAGAAACTACATGCTGTTGGATACAGCTGTATTTTCTGAGCAGAGAATTTTTAGTCACTATTAGAAAAATATCCTATTTAAAAAAATAATGCAAGAACCTGTAAACCAGATGCCTTATTGTAAAATCTTGATGCTCCTCGTGTTTTTTGTTGTCTTTGTATCCAAGCTGCCAGATTAGCTTTATGTTCGAAGATCCTTTTTGCGGTGCCTTTTTACATGCTGAATTTTCTCCTTCTATTTTTGTGTCAACTTTTATCCCAAAATCTTAATGAGACATTTGTCCAAAGCTCAAATGTTAACTATGATGAAGAAAATGTAATAAATTACCTTCCAATCAAGTGCCACAAGTCTAGATTTTTTTGTTAACATGACTCATCTGTTGTATTTTGAATGCATTTTCTGAAATGCAGCTAATGATGTTATTCAGAGACGAACAGAGGAAACGTTGCAAACTGACATCAGAGGCAGAGAGGAGCTCTGCTTTTCCGACCTCAGTTGTTTTATGCATAAAAACATGCCGACTCTTGTTTTTATTATAGTCTTTATTCTTTCAAGGCACAGCAGATGTTGGCAGGGCTAGAGGCTATCGGAGTACATTCAGCGTGTAGATTAACATCTACGACGTACAGCTCCACACCCCGAGTCTGTGACGACTACAGTACGCCTCTTCCTCCCAAAAAGAAAGAAAACCGATAACAGTCTGTGCTGAAATTCTGAACTTCATCCCTCATCATACCAGGGACGGCTCAGTAATAGTGCTAAAATGAGACTACGCACACACACACTCAGTCTCAATGAGACATACACATTTACCCACCCACTGTTTTTTTTTTTTTTTTTTAAAGAATTTGTTAATGGAATGAAAATATGCATTTACTCCTTTAGTTGTAAGTACAGTTCTGGTTGGAAATTTCCATACACTCATCCTGGGCATAAATGCCATGTTTTTTTTGTGTGTTTTTTTAAAATTATTAATTTAATAAATACATAAAGCAGATTTAAAGATCTTTCTCCAGCTGCCATGGTCAGATCCAGGGAACTGCTAAGGAGGTAAAAAAAACAAAAACAGGAACTCTCAAGCCAAAAACATGTAACACCAGCATAGGTTTACATCAGCTGAGAGGAAAGAAATAAACACCTTCAGGCTTGAGGATTTCTGAAGAAAATAAATCTAGGAAGACAAATACTGAGCTGTTTTGGCACAAAAGAAGAATGTTTGGAGGAGTAAAGGTGGGGCTTTCAATAAGAAAAAGAAAGCAAGATAGACTCAAGCTTGTGCAATTGATTCTTATCTTAAAAGCCATTAAAGTTTTCTGAAAAAAAGAAAAAAATGCAGATCAAATAAATTGTCTGGAGCAAGAATGACATTTATGCTGATGAGTGCAAGTAAACTTCTGACTGGATCTGTATGTGACATCAGTTTTTCTTTCAGTTTCTTTTAATTTACTAACTAAAACCACTAACAATTATTTAAATGTTTAAATCTTTAAAAAATATAGTTTGTTGCTCTGGTTATTACAGAACTACTTCTCAAACCACCGGGGTCATCTAAAAAAAAAAAAAAAAAAAAGTAAAAATAAAAGTTGCATCAGAGAACTCAGACTGGGACGACTAAAAGCTACGTTTGCTCTAATACTGTAAATCCCAAACAATTCAACTGTTGCAGAATGCAGCCACAAAAGAACTACAATTAGATAAAAAATGCAAAGCAGAAAAAACATTCACAAACCTTTTTTTTTTTTTGCTATTAACAAACATCAGCCATTACTACAGCATCTCAAATGAAACTGATCTGTATTATTTTTTATATTAACCTGGATTTTGCGTGTTCAAACAATTCAAAGAGGCTTGTAAATAATGTAAAACAAATCCTTTGGCATCATTAAATGTAAAAGTTCATAAAAGTAAACACAAGTTAATCAGCTAAACTTCACCGTCTCACAAATCAATACTATCATCATTTTAGATAGTACTAACTTTTAATAACCTTTTTTTTATTTTTAAACCCACAAGATCTTTTCGTTACTGAAATATAAACATCACCAGTGGCAACAGTGATGATGCACCTCTGTTGATTTCAGATTTTCAGATGACTGAAAGTATACATGAAGCTCACTCAAAACTCTACACTTTAGTGTCAAAGTTGGTGAATCATCCATAAAGCAGACAATTATTGTATATACAACATACATTACAAAACCAGGACTGAAAAAAACAATGCAAATTTCAAACATCCTCTATGCGTTAAGAGTCTCCATGTCAGAATCTGCTTTTAGAAAATAGAAAATGAGTCATGCAAAAAATATATACCTAGGATTTAGATAAAGTCTAATAACCCAAAATACCAAAAATATATATTAAAAAGTCTCCTGATAAACCTGTGTGTTTCCACAGTTGAGGACAAAAGCGAGCCAAGCTAAATTCTCACCCATAACAAATCAAAGATTCCCACCGAAAACTAAAGTGGAGAATGGTTCAAACTCCTGCAGTTTCCTCTTGATACGCCTGCTCAAAATGAGAGCGTGTGTTGCTACTTTTATTCAGAGAGAGCAGGTAAGTTCATTGGTACCAGGGCGTCTTGCGTACCCAGCGGAGGGTGAATCCTGCATCTGTGCGGATTTTAATGGAGGCAGCTTCTGCTTCTCGCACGGTCTCCTTTACAGACTGCATCAAATTCTGGGCGTTGTGAACCAACATCTCCGTAGCCTGGAATGGGAATTAAACGAACGAGGAGCTGTTAGTGAATTTGTAACAGGATAATATTGTCTTTCTGAAGTGCAGATGTGTTATTCTGTGTCACCTGCTCTGACTCCTCTTCACTAATGTTTGTTCGTCCCAGCATGGTAGCTTTGACAGTGGAAAGGATCTTCAGCTGAGTGCTGATGGTGGGAATTCGTTCACAAACCTGAACCAGGGGAGATCATTTAGAAACTACAGCAATCAAAGTTTCAGATTAAGATTAATTTGGGAGTCTGGTCAAAGGAGTATCAGAAAACATTTATTTATATTTTAGTTCAAATATGAATTTTGAAAATTATTGAAAATTATTTATATTCTTCTCAAAAGTCAAAAAAAAAAAATCTTGTTACCGTTACAGCACTCAAACACCTGAGCAGCTTTTTGCATGTTTCACCAGGTATTTTGCTGATGTATCTTGATTCGAAACCCTCTTTGCCAAAACCCTAATCTTTAGCTTCCCACACAGATCTTCCAGTAAATTCAAGTCTGGTTTCTGGCTCCTCCACTCAAAAAAGCTAAACAACTTACATTTAGACCAAACCTGTTAGTAAATATTTTAAAAATTACTTTAAACCTGAGTCAAACCTGCACTGGTGCATGAATAATTTGGGGCCTAGCTGTATGTTCTACCTGCAGCAGGTTCGTCCTGATGCGTCTGTCTGTGCACTGCTTGGCCACTTCTTTAGCCAGTCTCGTCACCTCATCCGAGGCCTTGGCGATGTCTTTTGCGCACTGAATTAGAGCTCGCTTGTTTCCGCTCCCGCCACGCACCAGACGAGACATTTCAGCCATCAGCAGAGCCATCCGCTTGGCTGCTGCTATGATGTCATTACCCTGTGCAGAGAAAAGGGGGGTGGCGAGAAGTCAAAGCAGCTGTAATCAGAGGAGCCGGGCGTTGCAAAGCATTCACTGTGAGCCATGTCTTTGCAAAGTACTCCGATGATATAATGTAGAACAACAAAATAGTGCTGTGAGGTAATGAATGAAATGACCAAGACAAGCATCAAATGTAAGGATGTCTAACAGCCCACTGCATGCAGTGTCCCAGCAGTTTATCACATTCTTCACTCTAATGATCATCTTGACATCACAGTCAAACTGAGGTTAGTTCCTGTGAGGTAATGCCATGGTGCTGAGCTGATTAGTGCAAACTTGAAACGATAGCAAGCTGAAGCAGGTTGTCATACTGAGTAAGCAGGTGGTTAGATGTCAAAGCTGCATCACCCTGGAGTCTTTAGGAAACTGTCATCCTTGGCCTTACTGGCTGGCTGGCCGTGACAACAAGAGTGAGACTGAAGCTCCTCCACTGAACCGTTTTATTCATGAACACGTGGAGAGGACAGTCGTTGACCCACTGTGAAACTTTAGCAATGGGATCAGCATACCTGTGTGTGTCAGTCATCTCTGAGTAAAAAAACACGGCAGCAGTGAAACAGCAGCTGCAGCTGGTGGGGCGTGTCCATGGTGGGAGATGCACAGCTGATGGTTCACACAGCCACAGTCACCGTCTGCTAAAACTCCAGGAAGTGTTTCTCGTCCTGCATGGCCGTGGTCTGCATGCGTGGGTGTGCTGTGCCTCGCAACAGTATTCATACCTCTCAAAGATTTGAACATTTTGCCACCTTGCAGCAACAAATCTGAATGCGTTCATATATATTTTATGGAATAGACCAACATTCGCCAATAGACCAAGTAGTGCATACTTCTGAAAAAAAAAAAGGAAATTATATGTGGTTTTCAAAATCGAGACGTGCTAAAGACGATGGCTTTTCTTTCAAATTGAGACAGGCATTATCATAAGAAAAGTCCCAAAAAGTTGCTTCGAGTCATATGGGGGAAACAGTAATAGTGGAAGATAAAGTTCTGGGCAGTTGAGAAAAACAATATTTTTTAATATGTGAAAACCATGTGTGACAGAAAATGATTACTGGCCACCTCCCTGGACACAATATCTGCGAGTTGAAACTTTCTTTGGCGATCCTTTTCTTCAGCAGAAACAGGCAAAGGTGATGTAAAGACAGATAGAGTTAAATACAGGTTAATACTGAAAGAAAAGCCGTTAGAGGCTGGAAAAGACACAAGACTGAGCGGAGGTTCAAGTTTGAGCCTAAGCATAATCAAATCAAAACATACTTGTGTTAGAATGGCCCAGTCAAAGTCCAGGGCTTAATTTATTGGAGAATCTTTTGCAAGGCTTGATTTTTTTTTTTGCATACAGACACTCTGCTGAGCTTTTCTAAATATGTCTGTAAGTATGTAGAGGTGGTAGAGACATACCCAAAAAGATAGGCACTTTAACAACTGCAAAAGATGGTGCTCCACAGTAACGACTCAGGGGTGTTGAATACAAATGCATACCACACTTTTTAGATTTTTATTTTCAATAAAAAGAAATCTGTAAACCACATATCCGTTTCCTTTCACTTCACAATTATGAACTACTTCACATCGATCTGTATTAAGTCTTTGGTAGTGCCCAATTTAAACATTTTAAACGGGTTTGAATACTTTTGCAATGCAGTGTATTTCAGGGTGGGGGTGTGTGGGTGTGTGAGTGGCCTCAAACAGGGCTAGTAGATTCTCCCACCAGTCTCAACTGAGTGTGTACGCTCATGTGCATGTACGTGCGCAGACCTTGCTGGACCACTTGCGAGCCTCCTGGTGGAGAGACTGGGCAGCTGCCAGAATGGGCTGATTGACAGGCTGGTTGGACGGCATCATCAGCAGCTCTGGCTCATAGTCATCCTCACCATCAGTAAACTCATCTTCATCATCTACCTCCCTCTCCTCTACTGCCTCCTCATCCTCAGGCTGGGTCAGGCGGGGAGTAAGACGAGTGGAGGGGCGGGGGATTTTTGTGGTGGTCGGAGGATTGACAGGAAACAGGGAGGGAAGGAGAACAAAAGGGGGAGGAAGGAGGAGAAATAAAGGAGGAGGAAGGGTAGGGGGAAGCAAGGGAAAGCAGGTGGAGAGGGAGGCATTTAGTACAGTATGAGCAGCACTGAATGAAAGAACAGAGGACAGGTAGTTTAACAGAAGCATGGTGAAAGAACAGGGATAGGGTGGTGAAACGGCACGCCAAAGGGCAAAAAACAGCTTTGATGGGAGGGGAAAAGAAAAGAGGACAGAAGAGATCTGCAAGGAGGGCTGCAAGTGCATGAC
The DNA here is from genome assembly GCA_903066815.1 of Brachyrhaphis roseni. Classification (NCBI taxonomy): domain Eukaryota; kingdom Metazoa; phylum Chordata; class Actinopteri; order Cyprinodontiformes; family Poeciliidae; genus Brachyrhaphis; species Brachyrhaphis roseni. The sequence continues at coordinate 20,647 of CAEFZY010066198.1, forward strand.
GTGCCGGAGGGGATGGCTGAGTGGACAGTTCATGATCTACCATCAAACAGGATCTAACTGCACCCAAAGTCGGTGTCTGGCTTATTACTGGTAGGCTAAAGAGTTGAGCAGTGAGCATGACAGAGCACCGTAATGAATTAACTTTTTTTTGCACCTGTTTTCAAACAAATTTCTTATGCGTACAGAAGATCAAAATCAGCTTTAAAAAAAAAAAATGTTTCAGAGGAACTGAAAAGGAGAAAAGTTATGAGACACAAAGAGATGATAAGAGCATCCTTGATTATCCTTGTTTTTATCCTCAGTGACAAAACCTGGTCATGAAGTGCTAATGCTAATAAATCAATCAATGCAACATCAGGTCCTATATTAAGAAGAACCTTAATATAGTACATGCAGTACAGACTCCTTGTTTTATCCTTATGTTATGCACTTTTCTTACATTTCTCCATGTAAGTGTGCATGCCTTCAAACTGAACAGATGACAGTTTCCACTTTTCCTCTGAAAGTGGAGTCGAACCACTGATCTCCACATTTCAGGATAACAAAAGAAAAATTCAGATTTTCTCAAACAAAATCACAGGAAAAGCGTCTTGGGGCCAGTGGAGAGCAATGGTAGGCTCTGCAACAGTAGTTTAAATATTTTCACTAAAACAGACATTTGGCATGGATCTTTTCTGTAAAGTAATATTTATGAGTGTGTTTGTTTGAACTGACTTTGCTTGACCACTTGCGCGCTTCGTCATGCAGCTGCCTGGCCGCCACCATCATGGGTTCGCTGAGCACCTCGCCGACCTTCTGCTCCGGGAACTCCTCGTCCTTCTCCTCCGGGGGAGGAGGACGGGGTGGAGGCAACTCACCCTCCGGCAGTGGGGGTTTAGGTGGAGCCTGTTCATCACTAACCTGGAAGAACAGAACTTTACACTCATCTTCATACTTTTACCCTCATAATGAGCATGAATTTCTTACTCAAACCTTTCTCTTTCCAGAACACAGTCATCTTTAAAAGCAAAAAGTCGTTTCACAAGTTTCAATTTACGTACTCTGATTATTTTTCTCTAATTTCCACAAATGTCAATGTTTCATGTATGCCAAGTCAAAAACAGATATTTCTCCTAACATTTCAAAAATGCAAATTTTCCTTGACAAGGTGGAGACCTACAAGTTTAAAATTAGAAAGCCTGAAGGACTCGGTGACGATTGAAGTAATTTCCAAACAGTTGCAGTGTCTCTAAATTCTCAAATTTGAACTCAAAGATGGTTGACTCTAGTGGGAAAAAATTAAATTTTATCATAAGAGGTCCTCAGATACATCTACTCTGGTTTTGTAGAAGAAAACGCAGGCTAATATTAAATGGACTCCCTGGACAAACCTTGAACATAGTAAAAATCTTTGAACTTTGGTTTAAAAAACATTTTTATTCAGAGTGGCTGTTGCTTAACGTACTTTCTGTTTAAATTATTCTGCAAATACAATTTTACTTACTTACTTTACTTAAAAACTAGAGAAGAAAATCAATTTAAACATAATTTAATTCAAAGGAACTTGGGTTAAAGTTTAACCCAAATATCAATGAGATTAATACTGTATTTGGGTTATCTGCTCCAAATAACCCAAACATATTTACTAGAGCCTCTAAATATGTTGATACTGTGTGGATGACAGCAACTCCATAATAAATTCAAACTCCACTCATAACTTGTTTCTAAAAAATTATGGAAGTTTGCTGTATAATCCGTACAATCTGGAGAAATAGTGTCTCAAATGTAACAACTAAAACTAGAGGAAGGCAGACAGTTTGAGTAATTCGAATGCTCCTACATGGAGTTGGTCCAGGTCAGGAGGCGGAGGCGGGAAGTCTGGTTCCTGAGGCTGGAAGGCTTCTCTGACTTTTCCCACTGCAGCCAAGATCCTTTGACAAGAGTCCAAATATGCTTTCTGTAGACCTGTGACCAAAATCATTCGGAGGAGACAGAGGTGAGAGAGAAAATAACAGTAACTCATTATCGCAGCATCCTACATGGCTGCATTTGGAGCAGTAACCTTTGTCTTGTATGTTCCCAGCCACAGCCTTGGCGTCCATCACCATGGGTGAGATGGTGTGTGAGAGGATGTCAGACGCATGCTTTACAGTCTCTCTAAACCGGGGATCTTCAGAGTTCTCCACTTCCCTCTTGGCCACCAACAAGACCCGGTTAGCTCGTCTCGCTATGCTTGTTGCCCCGGCAACGAGCATTTGGGGCTGAACATTTGCCATGGCAACTCGGCACTTGTCAATGTCCTTTTTAATGGCTTCCTCAGAAGCATCCAGCAAGGATTTGGTGTCTATGGCTTCATCGACCAGACCTAAGGCAAACATGGACGAAAATGCACATCAACTGAACATGCTGAAATTACAGTGAAAATTTACATTTCAAGTGGGTCAAGAAATCCCTTACCGGTCAGTCTCTCCACATTGTCAATCCACTGGTTCTTCATGGTGTCAAAGTGCTCATAGGCTGCTTTGTTTCCTGGATTTTTTAGCAAGATCCGAGCAGCGGAAGTCACCTGCAGATAAACAAATATGACGCACTCGTATTGAGTTTGACAACCATGTGCCTCATCAGTCTGCATCATTATGCAGGCAAAACTAAAATAAACATGCACACCTGTGGCGTCAGCTCCCTGGCGTGTTTCACGGCAGCATGAATACCCTCCACTGTGCTCTTATTCGCCGTTCCCACAGCGGCGGCCTTCTCTGCGGTTGCTCCCAGGCGTCCCGCATGGGTTTCAAAGTTGCCTGCACGTTCTTCAAAGACCTTTGAGAAACACTTGTTTTGGTCTAAACACAGCAATCCTTTTTAAACAATGACACCAAAAAAGTCTGGTGTGATAAGAGAACAATTGTTCGGAGCTGAAACCGTGTTTTCTTTTGTTGTTGTTTTGTTTGTTTACTGACCTCCTGCCTGTTGGGCGCATCAGGAGGAGCAGTTGCAGCCACCGCCAGCAGCTTGACGGGCGTGGTGGTGTCGCTGAAAACATCGGATACCTCCTGGGTCATCACCTCCTGCATATGCTGCCTCAGGTCCTGGTAAAAGCAGAGAATGCTGCATCTATCCACAAGATGGAGCTCTGCACTAATGCACTAATAACTACGCTAAGGATGTTACATCATCCTCAACTGAGTTTTATCTATTTTTCGTACAGGATTATTTTCTCCACAGCGTTTGCCAGGCAAGTTTATGATCTTAACTTAAGTTCATTTATGTTGAACAATAAGCCCAAGAAAAGCTTTATCTAAATATAATCCAGCTTTTATTTTTGAAGTGCAGCAATACCTTGAGGGTGTCCTGCAGTTGTGCCGCTGTGGCTCGTGCATGAGGAGCCTCAGCCTCTCCCCTGCTCGCCATGTCTGCCAAAGCTGTCATCAGCCCCTCTGTTCGGTCGCAGCGCCCGACCATGTCCTGTCGGTACGGACCCAACAGGCCTCCCGCCAGCCTCTTCCCTTCTCCAACCATTCCTCTGATTGCTGCCTGGCCTGTGGAGTCACGAGAAAAATATCTGAGGACAAGAATACCTTATTGGTGTTCAGTCAGAACAATGACAAGCGAATATTAAGGCAACAGTATCAAGCATTGCGTGTGTATTGACTGCAGATTTTTTCTTCTTAGAAGGGAGAAGCTGATTCTGTATTTTGTTGCAGAAAAATCACCAGTGTTGTGAAATTATTTGACACTTTAATTATTTATTTTGTTAGTCTGATAACCTGAGTAAATTAAAAAAAACTATTTTCATTGTTCTGTTTCTTCTCGTTTGTCAAAAATAACCCTTACTGATTGCTGTACCAAAGAGTCCCTTAGAAATGTCTTTCTAATCCTTCTCAAACAATACATATCAATGGCCTTGAATTTCTCTAGATTGGGGCATGAAAGATAGATAGAAATATTTCAGCCCACCTCATACTGTCAAATAGATTCTCTTTAAGTGTGTTTTGTTGATCTGGTCAAAGAGGAATCAGAATTAATTCATGATTTACAAAAAGGGGCAATAATATTTCCACATAGGGTAGGGGATGGCTTCGATTGCTTTTTCCCATAATACATTAAGTCTTCAAGTTTTGTTGCCGTGTAGTTACTCAGGTTATCTCTGTCCGATTTTAAAAGTGTTTCAAATGAGAATCTGAAACACTTAAGAGCAAAGAAGAGACAGAAGAAATTTCTTCTGGAGAAGAAAATACTCTTTCACAGCACTGCTTGGGCTGGTTTCTGTCGTCTCATCGAGGTTTAGCGAGGCTCCTATGCTTTGCTCTCACAGATAAGAAAGATGACTCTTTCTAAAGCTATCGACAGCAGTGACTTGGAAACATTCAGTCACTCTTTTTTACAGTAACATTATTAAAACTACAATTAAAAAGCTACAGTCTTTGTTAAGAAGATCACTGTATGCTACCTAAGCTAAGCTAATAGCTTAATGAGATAATAATAGCATGTCATATTTGGCAGAAATGGAAAACCTTAAACAATTCAAAAGTGCTACTAATTTTAGCACATGGATATTCTACCAATTGTATTACTTTTTATCATACTGTGAGAATTTCAAAGCAGCCCATGCATGACAGTGAGCAGGTACCTGTGTTCCACTCTATCCTCTCACACTCTGCTCCCAGAGGGAAGCATGGGAAAGAGAGGAAATGATCAAAAGACAAGACAGGAAGGCAGCGTAACAAAGGATTAGGAAACAACACTCTGACTGAGTGCACCAAGTCTTTTAATGAATCATGCATGAGTTGAATCACAGTGTGAATGTCAGTTTCCTGAGCAAGACACTTGCTGTCATTACAGCATGGACAATAAGCATCCCGCATTTTTCATCACCACGTTTAGTTATCGATGCAAACCATCTACTACTTCTGCACAGAATCCATCATCATCTTCACAGGCTACACCAAAAACACAAACGCAGAACACCATTACGTCCTTTCAGCCACAATGCATGTGAACGCACCTACGCCTCTGTCATCCACCCCGGGATTATTCACCCAGCGCAGAGCCTGCTCCATTTTACCCTCCAGTGTGACAGCAGGCTTTGCTGGTCTCATGTTGGCCACCGCCCGGTTGGTCTTGGACTGCAGGTTTAGCAGAGCCGCTCCAATCTGCTTTGCCAGAGCTCGGGCCTCTGGACTGTCCCCTTTACCCCTGTCATGGTAGCACATACAATAAATGACTTCATTGGAGGAAAAAGGAAATTTACAATACATAGAGAAAAAAACATTTTTTAAATCTGGCCTTCATACCAATCACCTGGTTAAGGTCTTGCTATTAATATGATAGACAGCATCTTAAAAGGGAAATACCTCTTGGAAGCATTTATTTCAAATTTGACCTTTATTTTTCCAATAAAATTAATGTTTTAAAAAAGACGAATAATTTCTCCTTTCACAAAAAATTTAGAAATATTTCTAACATCAATCTAACAGATTAAAAACTTAAATTAAGTCTTTATTTTGTGTTCTTGGAAGTCACACAGGAATGATGTGTGTTGTTGTATACAGTACGCCCTGTTCCAGATTAGATTAGGCTTGATAATTCAGATGTGTATACAAGCACAGCCACATAGCTTTCTTTTATCATTTAAATGTATATCTCCCCTCATGACTATCTAGTGCTGTATTACAGTGGCTTTCAGTGGGTTGCAAAAATATTTACTTATAATTACTTAAATACTTAAAATTTTAGAGAATTACATAACATATGTGACGGACTGAGCGAAAGTATGCAATTTCCAGACTATAGGTTGCAATGTTTTGTAGTTTGATGACCGTGTAATATATGCTTATATATGTTTTTTTCCCCACTTTAGGATCCATCTTTTGACTGATGCGTTACATATAAATTCATATTGATGGACATTAAAATCAGGATTAAACATTATCATCTGCAGCCATGAGAAAAGCTAATCCTGGACTGAAAGTCAGACGGCCAGAAATGGAGAAATGAGAACAATTGGGTTTAATTTGTGACTCAAAGCAGAGAACATTTTTGTTCAATATATTTGTTCTGCTCTTTCTCAATTGTTATATCACCTCCATTGGATATACGTTTATCTAAACATACAGTGCATTGATAAACGCATGAAGGAGAATCACAGTAAAAAGTGGCTCTAATGGTCAGAAATTCAGCAGGAGCGGGATTAAAAAAATTGCACACATCTCAACTATTCACTGACTACGTAAATCCTTCACAGGATTTACGTAGTTCAGGGTATCAGACTAAAAAAGGCTAAATATAAATGCACGGCACACTTTTCAGACATATACTGTATTTGTAAATTTCGAAGATGTTCCCATTTCACAACTATACACTAGTGTTGGTCTATTACATAGAATCCTATTGAATATACATGTTTATGGTTGTAATGTGAAAAAAAGTAAACGGGTATGAATGCTTTTGCAAGCAATTGTAGCTATTTTGCTGCGTTTTTCTTTTTCGATCAGTTAAACAGCTTGTTTATTAAGAGATATTTCCCTTTAAATTCTGCCCAGTATCCTCCTTTATGTGACACCATGACCCTTTTCACCACATTTAAATTCTTATAAACCTTAACGTAGGAGCGATGGGTACGGTTGACAAGCAACAACATATTTTCCATGTGGATAAAAAAGGCCACCTGCTGGTGGCTCGTAGTTGCAAGCTTGATCTGGAAGCAAAGGCCCTATGAATTAAATATTTAACCTTAATTATTGTTTATGGTTGAGTCAGAGGAAATCGTACTGTTTGCGCAGCTCCATGAGCCGGGCAGTGAGTCCTGCTATCTCGTTTATGGAGCGCAGGATGTCGTCCCTCTCCTTGGGGTCTTCACAGAGGTCTGCAATGCGTTTGGCCTCCGCTAGAAGCGCTCGGATGTTCTCCTCTCCCTCAGGACCACCATTAGGATCGGCCAACCATGCCTGAAAAAGCAGGACGCAACAGCATTTACATCTGATGAACAACACTAAAAAATAGTACAAGCTTTTCTTGAAAATAAACTGAATTAGAAAAAACAGCAGGAAACTGAATCTTTGTTTAACTGACTTGGGCAGCATCCAGTCTCCTGGCAATGGCCTGCTTTGCGTTGATTAGAGCCTCCAGTCTCCGGGCAGCACTGTCCACTTTGCCAAAGAGCAGATCTAAGCCCTGTAAGCACTGGCCTGCGCGCTGCATGCACCCTGGAGTCTGGCCCTGGCCTCTGTCAAAACCCAGAAATACAGTCAACCGAAGTATGAGATCAGAATATGCAACTTAAACACCCAGAAGGAGGAAGTACACACAAACACACTACCTGACACGCAGATCTCCAATCTGATCAGTCATCTGCCCCAGAGCCCTGGTGGTCGCCAGTATGTCCTTCCTCTCCCTTCCAGCACACAGCTCTCCCACCTTACCAGCTTCGTCCAGAATGACACGCAGCGCCACCTCGCCAGGGTCTCCTGAGGAGGACAGAGTGGCGGAATCACAGAGATGGACATGTTGAATAAAATGAATGTGTTTCAGCTGAAGGTTTGTAGATGTCAAATTGAATTAGGGGCTACCTGGCTGCCCTTGTGGGTCTTTGAGCCAGCTTTTAGCCTGCACCATCTTTGAGTCGATCAAAGCCAGAGATCTTTTCAGGGCCTCCATGTCCTGAAGAAAAGAGAGAAAACAATGATGTGTATTAACTTAGAGTTTAGCTTTTTGATGCAGGATAATACATACGAAGCTATTTCTACAGCTACAGTACGGCCTGTTGCGTTTTGGACTTCTAAGGAAAAATTCTGTAGTTGAGTTTTTGGAAACTGGGTACCAAGGCTTAAGATTTAGGACATATATAGTTTCAAAACTAATGAATTTTACACTACTACTACTAGACTACTGCAGCATTGCCCCTCCCCAACCTAGTGCCATGCATGGTCACATGGCTGAAACAGGGATATGACACTATCCCTCACTTACAAGAAAATACATTTTGAAATATATTCGGAAATAAATCCAGTCTTGGAAATCACAAAGAGCTATGATTTGGGAAACTAAAGCGACCCGCCCACCCATCGATCATATAAACATAAGCAGCATGCCATAAGCAGCAACTCTGTTAAGCAGTCATCTGCAGGCTGCAGTTACCCAAGCAGCAGATATCCTGTTTAATTAACAAGCTAATGTAAGCTTGTTAGACTTGTTTACTCTGTGAAGAGAAGAATGGCAAACGGGGGTAATATTCTGTAAAACAGGGACATTTTCTTGAAAGGGTTAATAAAAGATCATTACTTTTATAAATACTACTACCACTACTGCTACTACTAATAATATTAGACTAACTTGTGGGTAGGAATTTATAAATCAGTAAAATAATTTTCTGAATAAGCTTTTGCTACATTTACTGCAAATAGTGGACGCTGAGTTGATATCAGTTAATCTTTATAAACCAGCAATTAGCCAAATGCTTTACTGAATAGAAGAACTGAATAAGAAACTGGAAAATAATGAAGTTCAACCTCCTCACATATTCAAAGAAACACTTTTGACTGCTTCCTATGAGGAAAACAAAAAGCTTTTCCCAGCTGGGAGGAGAATGAAACGCTCAAGTGGAACAGCTCAATACAAGCCATCTATTATGAATGTGTCTGGACAGCAACCAGCTTATTTCTATAATTCATGACCCGGCGTGAGGATGGCAGTCATCGTATGCCAGCACTTTCCCCTCGTGAACTGACAGTAAGTGCTTGTCCCAACCCACACACTACGTACGCAGTATCCCCCACAGCAAACATATACAGACAGACGGACAGATCATTGTCTGAGGACGCTGTGTGAGAAACATGCAGGGGTTACAGGTTGGACGAGTGAAACAGATTTCACTTCTGCTGCAAACTCTTTAGCTGATGCTCTGGACATCACTTCTGCATAGTTTTTTGATTTTCTATCAAACAACAATCAGCTGCTGCTAAATGAGTGAAAAAACTCATTTTCGGCTGTCGGACATATACTGACAAACAGATGCACATAAAACCATTTATTGTAGTGATGAAGCACCTTACATCACCACATCTGCTTAGAAGTTGACACAAACACTGGACACACTTGTTTTTGGATACCTGAGTGACAGATATGCAGAATGTAAGCGTGAGGACACATTCCTGTGTCGATCAGACACAAAGAAACTCACACACCCACAAGCTTGCATGCTGGAGAACGCAGAGGGGGGAAAGAGACAGGCTTACCTTCTACAGGAAGGAAAATAATGAAGGAAGAAGGTAAAGAAAGAAAAGAAAGGGAAAAAGAAAAACCAAGAGTTACACTAGCGAGCAAAAACAAAAATGGAGACAGAAAGTAAGAGTGAATTTTTCAGAGATGCCCCTCCGTGGGAGAGTGTTTGTCTTAAGTTCGACTTTGTGTCAAATGTTTGTGGGCAAAAAATGAAGAAAGTCATTTTGCTTATGTGCCAAACAGATTTTACCTTGTTTGCCCAGGCGTCTTCATCCCATGTGGTGAGCTGTAAGACTCTGATGATCTCGTTGATTTCGGCGCTCATCTTTTCAAACGTAAACCTTCGGTTCTTCTCAGCCTCTTCAATCCCGGCTCCTCGGCTGCTTTTGGTTGCCACAAAAATCTTTATAGCTGAAGACACAAATTTGATCGAATTACAGGTATTTCCAGATGAATATTTTAGATGAATAAACTGTCTGCTAAATTAGCTATTTCTCTCAAAATTCCTCACTTATTCCCAAACATTAGGTTAGTGCTGATGCAGCATTTCAGCCTCACGCAATGGACAGCAGATTTGATTTGACCTTAAAAATTTGAGAATTAAATCAAGTTTGTTTTTGCGTTTTTGGTCTCCATTTCACATGGTAATATTTTACCAAAAAGCCATTCTGCCGGAACCGCTTTATCCATTCCAGAACAAGTTAAGATCTTTGACATCTGTGTGATTGGGGTGATGCCAATCATCCCAATGTAATTGAATTGAACATTGAATTCAATGTGATTGGATTGAACATGTAATCAAATATTGTGGAGGTGTTTGTACAATTTTGACCGTGTGTGGATTAGAGAAAATCAGAATTCAAAGTTGTATTTTTGTTTTTTCAAAGCCTATTGAATGTGTGTAGTATGATAATTTGACTCTGGAGACAAAAACTTTACTTTGCTAAATCATTTACCAGCACAAAATTAAAATCACATGGATGATGGGTGTATGTAAACTTCTGACCAGGCAGCATAAGTGAATCATACTGTTGGGATGTGGAACAAAGCAACACAAACCAACTAAAACGACACAAAAAGCCTCTGTAAAACTGTTTGGAGCAAACTTGTGAGTTCCAGCTGATACTGAAATTTAGCAAAAACTCTGTGACTTATCAATATAAAAATATTAATTAGTGCGTGTATCCCAAGCTACCTTACTTGAAATCTTTTTCAGCTACAGTAATAGCTGAAATGTTTCACCTCCTCAATGTATATTCAGTATATCAGACTGTAGATGAGGTGCTAGTGGGCGATGCTTCGTCAGTCTCACATCCCAAGCACCTAATGACTGTAATTACCAGTGTTACTATAACAACGGCTGGATGCTCTGCGACCTGCACTGTCGTTTGCCCACACGAGTTCACCCGTATGCACCTGAGATGAGAACGGGCAGCAGCTCCTTGATGGTGTTCATGGAGCTGACAAGCATCTGTCGGTGCTCTTGGTGAGTCAGCTCCTGCTGCCGCTCCTCAATCATCTTTGACATCTTCGTCATGCCTGGTGAAAAACAGAGACAAAAAGCATGACGAAATGATTTTCAACGAGAGTTTGAGGCGAGTACGACTCAACCCCTCCTCTGGGTAGGTGGCAGGAAATGTTTTGTGACTTTGAATTTGACCCAGCTGGTACAGTGATTAACAGACACAATCAAACGTTGTTCCTTCACGAACCACTGAGCTCGAACAATGTCTGAACCAGTGGTGTGTGAGGAAGCCTTGGCATCAGATTTCCCCCAGCATATTAAGTCACAGCATTTTGAAAATGTAATTAACCCGATGCTCTGATGTTAAATGGTCTGTTTATGATCCTCCTGCCAGTGGAAAGACTCACTAAGAGTATCTTGATGTCAGAGGAGTCAATGGTTAATTCAGTTTTTTCCATCTTAACAGATGGATCTTTGACCCAAACAAAAAATGAAGGTTGTTTCATTTAGAAACCTCCTATAAACACGTTCAACTCAGTATTGTACCTTTAAGTAGGTAAGTCCTTAATGTGATGGTTTAATACACTGATTAGTAAATTACTAAGAGTATTTTTTTTAAAAGTTCACGAACCTATTGATATGTCTTTAGTAAAGTATCATGAGTGTTCATAAATTAAACAATGGTTGATTTTATGACTATTTTCTGACTTTAGGTCTAAAGTTGCAATATTTATGATTCCCTATTAGATCAAATTAAGATGCAAGACAACTGTTTGCATTTTGCTCTAAAGAGTGAATAAATAAAATGCTTACAAGAGTTCCACGTTTGCAAAAGTATTCAAGTCCCTTGATGTGACAGACCAAAGGAAAGCAGTGGATAATTATGGATTGAAGGTTAAACAACGAATGATTTTAATACATTTTAAACAAATGGAAATCTGAGGCTTGTGTTTGTATTCAGCGCCCCCTGAGTAATTGATCTTTTTGAACAACAATAGGTATGTCGCAGTTAAAGTTGCAGATTTTGGGAGTATATCTACAAGCTTTTCACATGTAGAAGGGGATTTTTTTTTACTTATCCTTCTTTGCAAAATAGTCAAACTGGATGGAGAATGCACATGAACAGCAGCTTTGCCACAAATTATCAAATGGATTTAGTTGTGGACTTCAATGTCATTCTAACAAAAGAACATTCTTTGATCTGATCCTTTCCTTTGTAGCTCATGTTTATGTTTAGGGTTATTATTGTGCTACTAGAATCTTTTTCTTTGTCTCAAATCTTTAACTCCTGGAAGATGCTTTATATATATTACATTACCTTCATAAAGCTTTACATCAACTATAACTAGCTTCCCTGTCACTGCTGAAGAAAAGCATCTCCACAGCATAACACTGTCGCTACCATGTTTCACCAGAGAGGTGGTGCGTTCAGGGTAATGTGCAGTGTTTGTTTTCCGCCACATATGCTTTTCACATGTTGGCTAAGCTACATTTGGATCTCATCCCAGCAGAGCGCCTTCCTCCATGTGTCAACAAGTGGTTAACTTAAACCTTTTTCTGACTTTATTTTTGCCACACTTCCAAAGATCTGATTTGTGGAGTGCACGACGAATAGTTGTTGTGCCAACATATTCTCCCACCTCAGCTGTGGGTCTCTGCAGCTACTCCAGAGTTGCTGTGAATTGCTTCTCTGATTACAGCCAGGGTTTGAAAATGTTTTAGCTGTGCTACACTTTCTCTGTTTTCAGATGGATCAATTAGATGAAATGTAAGTGCATGTCACTGTTTTCAGCTTTTTTTTATTTGCTTTTATTTTAAAAAATGACTACTTTGTGTGGGTCTGTTGCATAAATTTGAAATTAAACAAATTGAAGCTTGTGGTTTTTACATAAAAAACGTGAAAAGGTTCAAGTCGCATGAACATGTTTACAAGGCACTGTTAATATAGTTTTTTTGATTATGTTGATATGGGTCGGCTTTAGCAGGATCTTCTCACAGTAGTCAAGCTGTTCAATAGCTTCCTTTGTATTTTACTGACCTGGTCCGAGATTTTTTGTGTAAGTGATGAGGTCTTCCATGGTCTCCACCACTTCAGCTACTGTCAGATACTCGAGGATACCTTTACACACACGGATTATCTTACGCACCTGCAAGCACAGTGTAATAACAGGTGAGATCTCGAGGAGCAAAAGCGCTTCTTTTCATAACAAGAACAAATGCATTCATTCTGAGAGCTTTTCTCGCCCCTCGTTGTTTCTGCGGTGTCTGTGTGTGCGTCGACAATCTTGTGATGTTCATCTTGTGACTGAGAAAAGCTGCTCTTCTGAAAATGAGGCTGGTGATTAGACATGGTGAGCTTAATCACGTGCCCAATGTGATTTCACTTATGGAGCAGCCATCAAACCTTCATGCAATCACACACACATGCACACGCCAACACACAGACATCCTGAATTATGACACAGGGAGGTCATTTGATCTCTGTGATTAGATCTAGCTGCATTTGAGCCTCCATTACGGCTCCAAGAGTTCCTCCTTCCTCTGTGCAGCTGCTAAATAAAGCTTTAATTCCCTGAAAGAGACCAAAGCATGCTCTGAAGGGATGGCGAGCATGAAGACTCTAATGTATATTTCTGTTGGTGTAAGTAAGAAAACACACACCTCTGCTTCATCAAAGGTAAGGAGTAGGTCACTCGTTCCAGACAGAATCCCTCTGGATCCATCGATCAGGTAATCCCTCGCAGGAACAGAGTATGGATCTGCCTTAAGCATCTGAGCCGCCTGAACGAGCTTCGAGCATGAGTTCTCCACCCTAAAAACATGCAGCTGGCTTAGAACATCTTTTTACAACAAAAGCATTGACTAGCACCTACAGTCAAACACTAAGTAAAGTGATTTGCGATGGTAAAAAATGAATATTTATTTTGCGTCATATTCTACATATTGTAGAGACAAAAATTGTGAATAAAAAAAAGAAGCATGAAACAAGAAAAATCACAATCTGTGGTTCTATGAAGTTGATAAAATAATTATAAAATACACTCTTCACTATCTCAAAACCTGGTAAGCATTTCCACATGTGAGTACTGGCGTAACATTTAGTATTTATTGACCAGGATGGATTGTCGTCTTGACAAAGCCCCCACCCCCAAAAAACCCACCTTTTTAGTTGTGTTAATGAATGTGTGTCCTTTAATTGGAGAGAAAAGGGATGAAGAAAGCACTTTTGATACAAATATTATATATGCGGAAAACAAAGACAGCCTCATCCCACAGCAACAACAGATAGCTTGAACAGGGAGTCAACAGCCAGACCACCAACTTGGTGTTGTTAGTGACCACAAAGTTTGTCAATCAAGAAAATGCTTTCTTTTAAAAGATAATTAGCTGCACAGTCTTTGAGGCAAAATAAGGAGAGAGGTTTTGACTGCAAGTGCCTCCTGATTGTGTGTTTCTGTGAGAAAATTAATGATAGATGTGCTTATAGAATTTGAATGGTGAGGCCGACAATATGTTTGACAGATACATTGCTATACGAAAATAAAAGACATCATATTAAACACAAAAGTGAGACTTAAACAAGATTATATAAATACCCATTACAATACTTTTTAAAATTGAGAACATACTTCAGAATGTGACTGCTTTGTTTTGAGAGACTTACAATTTCAAATCAATTCAAGTGACAACATGATCAACTTTGTTATCTTCAGTTTGTAAAACTTTTAAGAAAAAATGTGGGCTTGACTTCTAAACATAAATTTTAATCTTCAGTCAGCGATTGACCCAGAGGGGATGCATTTTATGAGGATTCAAATAAAGCTAAATCCCCCCTCATTCTGACCCCATTGGTCAGGGTATCAATGCCCGATGGCTCGTCTATATTTAGGCAGGTTCACATTCCCACATGCTTCTACACCCCACAAGCGAGATTTACGGTGTGGTAGCCTGTGCATTCGTGAGAGAAGATCAGCAGATTTGACCTGCTGGAGATGTGGATAATTTCTGTGAACCTGCAAAATATTTTAAAATTGATCAACAGGCAACACTGAAAAATGAGGAGTGGGTGGGAAAACAAGCTGTATGTTAATGTGTCCGATAAGTTAAAGCATACCAAGATTTGTATGCATCAACATCAATCGAAAAAATAAATAAATAAAGTGGGACTTTTACTGTTTCAGTGTTCATACAAAAGGACTAAACAAAGAAAAGAAAAGGAAAATATCAAAACCATTCGTATCTGTAAGTTGGTTCAAGGATGCTGCTTAATTGTGTTTTTTCTCAGAAGTCAAAATTTTCATGTTGAAATGTCAAAGTGGAAAGTTCTACTGACCCTGACCTCGAAATTTAACATTGCTAGGTATTTGAAGCATAGTGATAGCAGTGGTCATAAGCCTTTTATTTGCACTGCTGATGGTTTGTGTTTTTTTCATATATATACTATTCAACCTCTGTCAGTTAAGATGGTGCTACAGTAATTACAAATCGAAAACACGAAGAGAATTACTAGCTTGTATTGCTAATAGCAGTTAGCTTAGGTTAGCGATTTTCTGACGTCAAACTGGGACATGGTTTATTTGATTTTGATGACCTTCACAAACCCATGTCCAGACTTTAGAGGCAAACAGTGGCCACACACATTGCTGTCCACTCCAGATCATACTTATCATATCATATGTGGAGCATTACAGCTTTAATGCTATCAAAGTCCACTGCATATGAAATGAACCCAAAGCAATTCGTAACAAAGTTTTATAAAGAAGAAAATTAAGGGAAGAAAAAAAAAGAAGAAGTAGTAGTTTTTGTTTGATGCAAATTTCAGTGTCCTTTGAACAACTCATCCTTCTGGCTATTGATGCTTTTGCATTCACCTTGTAAATGGCTTATACCAATGCAATCTAAGTACCATGAAAGGTACTTGTACCACAGTTTGAGAACCACAGAGCTGTGAGCACCCTGAGCTTTTATGTCAGCTTTTTGGATGCGAGCTGGAAAACAGCTAACAGCCTCTCAGCAGTCTGGATGCTGGAGCCGGACAAGCACCCGGGCTCGGCCACAGAAGTAGCTTTTTGTTGTAGCTGGGAACAGAGCCAGGTTTCCTGACATTAAAACGCCTGGAATCCTCTTTTCAACAAGTTCTCTGTGTGCTGAGATAAAGTCCATCATTTCCAGCATTTTGACCCTGTCAGACAGAGATACAGTGGCAGTCATTTATTTTTCCAGAACATGCGCTCTGGTTCAGCGATAGGCTTACTTAATAAAAGCAGGAGGCATGTCTCTCTTCATCACCTGGTCCTCTGTGGTTTGAACGGTTTCCTTCCCCACCTGAAACACACACATATTTATTCTATTATCATTAGCTGCAGCAAGACAGGAAATGTTTTTTAAAGGGCACTATTAATAGACTGAAAGGGTGAATGAGTGTGTATCAATTCACGCCTATTCCAACCATGCATGCATGTCATTTCTCATGAGCTGGGAAAAGCAGCTTGGGGTCCAGTTCATTTCTCCTGTCTGTTACTCTGCAAGCGAAACTAATTGTGTTTAGTATTAAATCAGACGAAAAACTTGAAGAATTTAGTTTTATTTCATTTTTACAACTTGTAACATTACTACAGCCAAAGAGAGTAACTCGCTGAATGATCCTTC
Organism: Brachyrhaphis roseni; assembly: GCA_903066815.1. Taxonomy (NCBI): domain Eukaryota; kingdom Metazoa; phylum Chordata; class Actinopteri; order Cyprinodontiformes; family Poeciliidae; genus Brachyrhaphis; species Brachyrhaphis roseni. The sequence goes on from CAEFZY010066198.1 coordinate 36,956, forward strand.
TGAAGACACTCAGTGCTACTAAACTACATCCTTCACACACAAGCGTGATCAGCCTCATAGGGACAAGCACACCTTTTCCACTAAACTTTATAATCACAGCTTTAATTATTTTAAATTAACTTACAGCCCTCAAATAGTCAAATAAATGTGTGTGGTCTGGTATTTCAGTCTCCACATAGATTCTGAATCCCAACAGATTCCTGGTTGAAAGCCTTCGAAATTATAAAATAAACTCTCTCTCTTTCTCTCTCCCTGCTTCTCTCCCTCTCTCTCACACACACACACGCACACACACACCTATGCCTGAGCATTCACACGTTTGAGATGCAATTACAGCAAAATGATGACATCAGTTTCTTCCTGCTGCTTCAGTGAAATTTTGTTAATAGACTTTTTGGCTCCAGAGATTCAGGAAACGGCAAATGGGCTGTGGTATCTGTATGAGCTGCAGCGTTTTCTTATTTTGACCACAAAAATTTTACTCAGAGATATGGTTTACTGGTTAGTCTTAGCAATCTAACAAGAAATCATTCCGTTCAGTGCTAGTTGATTTTGCAAACAGAATAAAGCTCCATAATGCTTATTGTTCTCGCAGTACCAATTGAACAATATTCATACTGTTTAACCTTTCTCATATTTTCCCACATTAAAACCACTAATTGGTTTTACTGGTATTTTATGTGATAGACCAAAAACAGAAGTGCATATTGTAAAGTGGAAGGAAAATGATACTTGCTTTGATTTTTTTTTTTTTTTACAAATTAAGATCTGAATAGCTTGCATGTATTTGTGTTCAACTTTGAGTCAATACTCTGTACTCCAACCTTTAGTTGCTATTACAGCTGCTAGTTTTTGTCTCCAGCAGCTTTGCATATTTGCTAAAATGCTGACCAATTCTTCTTTGCAACAGTTCAGTCAGATGGGGTAGAGAGAATACCTGAGAGACAGCCAAAGATTCTCAATTAGATTTAGGTGTTGACCTTGGCAGAGCTGACCAAATTACTCCATAGTAGCTCTAGATGTCCTGCCACTAAAGACTTACGTCTTTTGCAGCATCTAACAGTTTATCTTACTGAATTGCTCTGTATTTAGATCCATCTACCTTCCCATCCACTCTGAGCAGCTCCCTGTCAAAGAAAAATATTCCCACAGAATGATGCTGCCATTACCATGTTTCTCCCTGGGGGTGGTATATTTAGCGGCAGTGTTAGGTTTCCATCCCACAGAGCATTTTGCATGTATGCCAGAAAGCTAGATTTTGTTCTCATCTGGCCAGAGCATTTTTTTTCCCTATATTTTTTATGCGCCCCTTACATAATGTGACCAGCTTTAAAAATTTAAAATAATATCAATAAAATATTAATAAAATAATTGTTAAGTACAAACCAAATGTGGACACGATATGAGCCAAAATTAAACTTCACTCCAAAGTCAGATTTAAAATTGCCGTCAATATCTGCATTTTAACATTTGTTTCTTTAACGCAATGCTCTTAAACTTTATTGTTTTCTTTTTGTCTTTCTACTGACATCACCATGAGTATGAATGGTGCAATAAAAAGAAACATAGATTGCTGTCAGCAGGTTATTCTCACCTGAGCTGTGGATCTCTGCAGCTCCTCCAGAGTTACCAACAGGATCTTATCTGCATGTTCTAATCTGTGTTTGTCTATCACATAAAATCCCAGAGAATCCCANAGAATAGAATCCCAATTGCTTAAATAAAGAACATTTTAAAACCTTTTTGTCTAATTAGAGGAAAGAGTGAGCCTTTTAAATCAAATACTGCATATAACATTTTGTATGACAATTGTTATATTCAGTTGCATAACAGGGGCATTGGGAGAAGCATAAGAAGTTTCACAGAATGTCTTCCTGCATTTGAATTACTTGCAACTTATTTTCCAGAAACCATGCATTGAATACCAAAATAACATGGTGTAGGAACTGAACAAGAGTTTAATTTGCAGGATGCAAATTAATTTGGGGGAACTTTAAATTCAGTTTACACTTTTGTGTGAATAAACACACATAAAAATGAATGAAGTACTGGTGCACTTTATTATTAAAACCCTACTATATAGCTGCAAAAAGGGGAAACTGAAAATGTCAAAATGAGCTGATGAAATGCATTGTTATAGCATTTGACTTAATGTAGTTTTTGATTGTTGAGTCTATGTTGCATGACTTTGTGTTTTTGTGTTTATTATGTAAAGCACTTTGAAATGCCTTGCTGCTGAAATGTGCTATACAAATAAAATATGATTGATTGATAGATTGATTGAAACTGATCTGTCTTGAAAACTTTCTTTATTCAAAAAAATTCTCCTAAGGAATGCAGTTCTATAAGTGTGGCGACCCGGAAGGGTCCAGAAACTCTGTTTCCTGTAAGCAGCAACACTTGCTATTGATTGTGCAATGCATTAATAACATTAATAATGCAGAGTAAAGTGGTTTGCAGAGGACATTGAAGCGACATTGTGGGGTTTGTACATCTTTAAAAGAAGTGATTGCTCCTGCAGGAAACTGACAGCTATTGATCACAGCTATCAAACTGCGCTTTGTCTCACCTAAGACTCACAACTTAAAACAGTTTC
>CAEFZY010066200.1:0-48665 GCA_903066815.1 Brachyrhaphis roseni
GTGTGGGTCCCATGACACCTGAGCCTAGCTTGGCTAACGTTGAAGCTAACCTGCCCGAGAAGAAGAAGAAGAAGAAGAAGAAGAAGGAGGAGGGGGCGGAGGACCAGGAAGTAAAAGGGCAGCGGCGGTTTACACGTCCTGAGCGCCGCGTCTCTGCTCCTCCTGCTCGGTGTGGCTAAGCGACAGACAGCGGGCTGAAGCAGAAGCACAGCCGGGCGGTGTGACGGTGCTCTGGCCTCGGTTGCTAGCGGCTAACTCGGGCGACACACAAACAAATAAACGCTGCGTGGACGCAGAGGAGGAAGCGTTACCTCCGCTTCGGGTTTAAAAAAAGGGGGAAAAAAAGAGACACAGCGAGCGAAGATGGCGACCAGCTCAGAGCGCAGTCCTCCTCCGTTCCCGGATTCCGAGGACCAAGATGCTCTGGACTCCGAGGAAGTCAGAGGCCGAGACAGCGACGAGGACGACGTGGGGGAACTTTTCTTGAGCGCGGTATGTTTCCTTGGAGCTGACGCTAGCTGATAAGGCTAGCTGGTATCAACAGGGAGGTAACCAGGGGGAGTCAGTAAGGGAAGGCTTTCAGGAAAAGTTTTAGTCGATGCTGAACAACATTTATCTGCTCAGTCCTTCTGGAAACAGTAAAGTTAACACGCATAAGTCTCTGCTGATGTGAAGCTCCCTGCTGTCTCGGTAATTTCATTTTAATTGGAGCTCGCTCAGTCTTCAGACAGCTTGTAGTTGCACGAAGTTAAAAACAGACACTTCTTCCTAAAAGTTACATATTATCCGTGATTTGAACAGCGTGCTAACTCACGCTAAACTTCCTGTGTGGTTACTGATATGTGGCTTTTTTTTTTTTAAGTTGAAAGTGTTCACAGCTACTTCCACTATCCAAAGTGAATTTGGACTAAACTTGATTTTTGGGTGTGCGGTTTTTCCCCGTACGTGGGTGAAGTTATCTATCGGTCTGAACAGACTGATGTTTTTCAGAGACTTTTTATTTGCATATTTGTAGATTAAATCCAGTTTGCAGGGTAGGATTGTAAAACTGGCTCACGCTTCCTCCTGTCATGTGAGGACGCTGCGGTCACATGGTCAGAACCCGGATGTTTCCAGTCAAAGTTCAGAGGAGAAACTGGAAAGTTGCTGCCAGTGATTTTCCCCCCCCCCCTTTCTCTCCCCTCCCAGAGTTTGACTCATCGTTGCAGGGAGGACATCAGTCAGCATTTTTGGATGTTTCAGTTAGCAGAAATCCTGTTTGTACACGGAGACAATCTATCCTGGGCTAAGCTGGGTATTAGATGGAAACATCCTTGTGGTAAAACGATTTAATCAGCGTTGCTTAAGAGGAGAATTATTTGCAACTACACCCAGTTTTCCAGGAGCACTTACTGCGGTTTCTTTCTTCTTCTTCTTCTTCTTTTTTTTTTTTTTAAATAATTTCCTGTCTGCAGCTGCCCAAACTGTCTCCCAAACATTTCCCAAAAAAACCAAACATCGACTGCACGCGTTTACAGTTTATTAAAATTAGTGGTGGGACTCGATTAAAAGACTCGATTAAAAGTTTTAATCGAGTTAATTGCAGATTCTGTAATCAAAATTAATCGCATTTTAATCATAAACCATGTAATGATAGAAATAAATTTTCAATTAAAAACCCGTTTTGCTGCTTAATTACAGGATAAATAGACACGTGAGCTCAACAACAAGAAATATTTGTTTTTACAAGGTTTCCCCCAGAAAACTTGCTAAGCCCGGTGGATGGGGCAATCGATTGGCAGTCGTTCATCCAGTGGCCCGTTGCGTTTTTGAGTTAAAAAATGTTTAAAGTTGACAGGAAATTTGAAAATGTAACTTTGTAATTATGTGTCATTGGAAGATTAATATCTGAACACCAACTATAAAGTCTTAAAAATGCAAACATTAAAAAAAACTTAAGTCAATAATCACCTCTTATCATTCATGGAGCTTCTTCAGACTGTGGTTGCGTTGGGGAAGTTTCTGCTTGTCAAACACTTTAGCATTGAGATGCTATTTTAGGCTAGAATGGCTTCACTGATAGGCTAACTCCTTTTAGCACAACTTGAACACTACAGTAGTCTTTTCCAAAGTCCCGTAAGAACATTTTGGAAGCTGATATTAATCTCCAGTTGGTCAAGAGAAACAAATTTGTCGTCCATTGATGGTTTTTGCGAATGTCGTTTGTACATCAGATATACAGGCGTACCAGAAACATGTGAATACAAAGGTTCTGGCCAGAACTTTTGTATATAAAATAATAATAATAAAAAAATGTTAAAATTCACAAAGTTGCTCTAGATTTTTGTGATGGTTGTTTCTCAACCCAACCTCTAAATGTCCATTAGGTTAAAAACTTACAACAGAGTGTTTTAATGGTCTGTTTTACTGCAGCCACAAACATTTGTATGTTTTATTGGGATGAGTCATTACATCATAGAACCAACTTTCACTGCAGTGCCAGCAGCCTTTTTATGGTACACCTCTACCAGCTTTACACAGACTGTGAAAGCTTTTGCTCATTTTTCTTTGCTGAGACTGGATACATATCAGTTTACAAGCCTTGCTACAGCTTCCAAAGTAGATTTACTGTCTGAACTTTGCCTGAAAAAATGTGACATGCGATTGTGTTCAGACGCTTTTATGCTGATGCTGCTAAATAAAATACAAGATTTTATTTAGCAGTATCAGTAAAACCAGCTGCCTTCAAAAGTCACCACATCCATCATTGGAGTCCACAACAGCTTCAGTATGAACACGCCTGTTCTGTAGAGACACAACAGTTCAGACATAAAGTTGTGGAGTAATTTAAAGCAGGGTAGTTTATGAAATATCTATGAAATATCTCAACTTCAAACCTGAAGTGAAGTATTTTAAGAGGGTTTTTTTGTTTGTTTTCTGTGAAAAGATTGAAATTGGATCGTTCAAAAATCGGGTAAGGGCAAACAAAATCTGATTTGTGTCACATTTGTCCTCTCCAAGAACCTGGCTTTAGAGTAGCATTACTTCAACATAAATGTACGCAAGTAAAAGTAAAAAGCATCCGTCCAAGAAATCACTGACGTAGGACTAAAACAGTATTTGGTTAAAAAAAGAAGTGTACTGAAGATACTGTGAAAATGACACCTGATTTAACATTTAAATATGATGTAACCAGACAGGCAAAAATGTAAAGTTATGTCATCAACTTCTTAAAATGCAGTCCTATGTCATTTTTGCCAAAAGTGAAATTTGACTTAGGCCAAATTTCACTTGTGATGTGCAAATTTAGGTATTTTAAAGTAAAAATAAATAAATAAAAAAATAACTTCTAAAAATCTACATCAGATTTTCTTTCAGCATAAAACATATGAAACCATTCCTTCCAGTAGGTAATGTATATGTGTGAGAACAGGGTAAAGTACTCCCAGTAACAACATCTATTGTTTACTGTAGCTTCACTTGGCCTCCAAATGCTTCAGCAAATGGAAAGTAATATTAGAGCAACACACCTTGTGTGAAAACAAGAAGTTTCACTTTCATGTAAACTGTGTAGGTAGGTGTGTGTGGGTGCGTGTGTGTGTGTGTGTGTGTGTGTGTGTGTGTGTGTGTCATTTTTGCTGAAATGAAGCTCATTCCTCCTCAGTGTTCAGAGAAGTCAGAACTTTAAGTCAAGGGACTCCATTTTCAGATTATGTAGATTTAGTGTCCCAGTAAAAGTAATGGTGAAAATGTGCATGCTGCACTTTAAGAGATGAAAGTTCAATGCATAATTTTTCCATTCCACAATTATGCTCCATTTTGTGCTGTTCTGTCGCATAATAATACATACTTATACAGTGAATAAATGATTAAAGCATGTAAGGTGGAATGTGCTGAATATTGCTTTTTTATTATTATTATAAATTGATTGTAATGGTAAATTACTAAATAATAATAATGCCTAGGACTAGCTTTAAAAAAATAAGATTTGTTTTCAGACTAGATTTGATTTCTGATTAAATTTTTTTACTTATTTTTTCTTGGTTTCTTTTTAAAAAATAAATTATAAATGACAGCAAATATTTTCAAAAAGTGGCTTTTATTTCAGTCATCCCTTCTGTGAGTTGTACAACGCAGCATCAGGGCCAGACTACGAGAAATTTAGTTAATATTAGCCAAACAGACACAATTTTACCAAGAAAGTCTTAAAATGACCAAAAAAAAGGGTAATTTTTAATAAAGAAAATAAAAGATTTGATATTCATCAGGATGTGATGTGTCCGTTTTCCTTTGAAATTGAAACAGTCGTGTGAACAATGTGTCTAAGTCCTGCTACCGATGATAATTTGTTCCTGATGTTGTATCAAGTGTTTGCTGTAAAACTGACGTATAACATCACAGCATGCTCAGGACATTTTTTTTAATTGTTATTATTATAATTTTTTTTGCGCAGGAGTTCTCATAAAATTTCTACTTTATTCTGCTAATATTACAACTCTATTGTCGTAACTAAATAATAAAAAAATCAACCATCATAACGATCAATAGTAGAGTTGATCTGAATTCAACATCAAAGTAAGCAGAAGCCGTAAAACACACGTATAAAACAAGATGGCGTCCCTCGGCGTGCCGGGGTTCAATCGGATCATCATACGCTGTCAGAATAGCATAAGTTGTTTTCAGTGATAACTAGATAGATGTACCTGCATTGTCATGGTTTCAAAGTGTATTTAAAGCAGAGATTAGCTGCAGCTGCAGTCAACTACAAAACACGCCCGTGTGAAACTCGCCTCCCTGCTGCTTGATGATGGTCTGACTAGTTAACCACCAAGTCAGGATGTTTTACAGCTGTTAATGACGGTGTATGACGATCTGCGTCATGTTTTTATGTTGCTGATTAAATAAAATCATATGGTAATGACGGCGTATGCTATCAGAACACCGCCGTCGCTCTGACGTATGGAAACACGACGCGTGGAGAGAAAAAAATCCAGACTTTCCAAAACTGATGTCTTTATAAATTTGATTAATGGATAACAATGCCTCTCCTTTGTCTCAGGTCAATACGCCCATGTCCAAAAAGGAGAGCCCATCAGCACCTGCCGGTCAGCTTGTTGACCTCCTGAGTGACCCTTTGATTGAACCCCTCAGCAGCTCTACAAACAAACCCCTCTCTGAGCTTTTCGAGGACCTGACAAACGACACAGCGGGTAAGCCGTTGGACGTGGCCTCGGATGAGTTTGTTGACATTCTGGGAAGTGAAGCTGCAGCACAAAGAGAGGAAGTGGATGTTACAGTGGAAGCAGCGGCGGTGGATAAGGGTGAAACAAGCCGTGGCGCAACAGATTTACTCGCCGATGGAGAAATGAGAAGTGCCGCTGAACAGGAAGCGACTTCAGCCGCTCCAGTCATGGACCTCGCCGGCTCGCAGCAGCCACCTGCCAATGCAAAGGTCACCAACCCGCTGGAGGACCTCCTGAGCGATCCGCCGGCCACCGCCACGTCCGACGTCCACCAACCCAGCGGCGCGGTAGTCGACCTCTTTGACGACGAGGGAAGCGACATTTTCACCGGAGCCCCGTCTAGCAAACCCGCCAAGCAGCCTCAGAAGAGCCTCTTTGGTGAAGCGGACGAGGACCTGTTCAGCGAGCCGCTGGGCGCCGTCTCAAAGAAAGCCGCCGGTAAGGAGCAGAAGGAGAAATTCGCCCCGGCTTCAGCTGGAGAACCCGCACACATCTTCACCGAGGAGGCGGTCAGCACGGTGCCAAATGCCAGAGAGGTCAACTCCAAAACCAACGGAATCCCTCCCGAAGAGGACTCTGATATATTTGCAGGTGAGTAGACTGTGGATTTTTTTTTTTTTTTTTTCCCGGTAAATGTGTGAAGATCAAACTTCAGCCTAGTTTTTATGTCTGCTTTCCCTCTTCGTCCGACAGAAGCCACAGTGGAGCTTTCCCTGGACAGTCCGAGGAGCGAGAGAAGGAAAGAGGCGACGACCAAACCGCCTGCTTCCGCCTCCACCTCCACCTCCGTCTCAGCCAGCCTCACCAAGCCACAGTCGGTCGCCGTGGAAGAGGTACACTCAACCTTTATTTACTTACTTAAAGACCTACAACTCTTCTAAACGGACGACAAATCTGTTTGGAATCTCTTCTTGGCCCTACTTCCTCTTGGAGGAAGAAGCAGCTGGGACAAGGTTTCACTCTTCTTGTCTAAAATTTGCTTCAGGTGGAAGAAGAAGAAGAGGAGGAACAGGAACTAGAAGATAAGTTTGACATCAATGTCTCAGTTAAAGACCCTGAGAAAATAGGTGAGGAGCATTTGTTTCTTTCAACAAAGCTCAGCAAATCCTCTGATTTAGCGGACAGTTTAATTTTTCTTGTTTTCTTCTAGGGGACGGCATGAACGCCTACATGGCTTATAAAGTATCAACACAGGTATGAAATGAGCTGTGATGGACACCGCTAGCTAACAAGCTACCTGTGCTAACCTTAAAGAGATAATCATAAATATTAGTGCTATATCAATATGGTATTTAATTGAAGCTAAACCATGTTGTCAATGACACATGTTATATCGCCCTCTTCTGGTTAAACTTTGTTATTGCACACCCATCTCACCAGTTAGAAAGTGATAGATATATATATTTTTTAAACAGACTTTTTGCTTATGTTTTTGGTTGTATAGTTGAGGAGCTTTGCTAACTCTTGTTGTTAATTTTGCCTAATTCACCAGAGCAGGGTTTTGGTCAGAAAGCCTGCAGGACATCAGTAGGTTTTAAACTGTTTAACTGTTGCATTCTGGGTAGAGATTAAACACTTTGTGAGAAGAAACACAGCTTCTGCATAGACAGTGCTCACCCAATTCAAAAGAAGAGCGTGAATATAAACTTATAACTACTTGAACAATTAAGAGTCGATAATTAATGTTGAACTTTATTCAGCTGAAACTTTACAAAACAGCCAAGTAAATTAGCGCTTTAGAAATGATGTGGACAAATTCATTTGGGGTAATGTAAGTGTGCTTTTCAAAGTTAGCTAAAATTAGCTCCGCCGATTAGCGTAAATGTGGTCGTCAGTGAAAACGGGGGCCAAAAGCCTGTGGATTGGAGGTGAAATTTTCTCTGTTTCAATCTAATATAAGAGGAAAACAGTTGATAAACTGTTGTCATAGAAACACAGATTTCTATGATGTATTTACCAGTAATAAAATCTTGTGGGGGTTTTTTTTTGTTTGTTTTTCTTTCTCCAGACCTCTCTGCCGATGTTCCGTAACAAAACGTTTACGGTGAGGCGACGCTTCAGCGACTTCCTCGGCCTCTACGAGAAGCTTTCCGAAAAACACGGACCGAACGGATTGATCGTTCCTCCGCCGCCAGAAAAAAACCTCCTAGGTAACATTGACCCTCCACTCTATCAATATTGATCTGTGTTCAGATCTACGGTTCAGAGATGATTTTATTGGCATCTCTGAACCGATGCGACTGACCAACAGCATAGTGCGTACTTGTGGAGTGAACACAAATCGATACGATCACCATTTTATGAAAACACCAATTACAATAAAAATGGGATGCGTCTTTGAGTCCAGCTGCTAATGTGTAGAGTGGAATAAAGATTCTCTGATTTCTCTGGTTGTCTGTTGGGTTTGGTCACATTGACATGTTGTGGCTGTAACAGTGGGACGGTTAGAGGCGTGAATACTTGTTTTCTGGCGCAGGAATGACAAAAATGAAGGTGGGAAAGGAAGATTCATCATCGGCAGACTTTCTTGAGAGGAGAAGAGGAGCTTTGGAAAGGTATGACGGTCTGACTGCATGGACGGATGTTAATATTTAATATTTTATCAAGACTTTTTTTGTTTTGTTTTTTTCTTTTGAATTTGCAAAGCAGAAAGTTGAGTTTTCTGGTTTCCACAGGTATCTCCAGAGAGTGGTGACTCACCCAATGCTCCTGCAGGATCCTGATGTCAGAGAGTTTCTGGAGAAAGAGGAAGTAAGCAGCATCTTTATTTATTTTTTTCAGTCTGGTTCCTCTTTGTTTGGTTAGTATTGAAAGATCAGGACAGAGATCCGTTTCCCTCCCTTTTAGCTCGGAACGTTCTCTTTATCCGTCTCAGGCTTTGATGAAGTTGTGACTTGTTTTCTCAGCTGCCCAGAGCCGTCAGCACCCAGGCGCTGAGCGGGGCCGGCTTCCTTAAGATGCTCAACAAGGCAACAGACGCCGTCAGTAAAATGACCATCAAGATGAACGAATCGGATGTGGTGAGTTCAGGTCGCAAACGTTCACTCCTGATCCAGACCCGTTTTGTTTTCCTCTCCCCCATTAATGCTGTAGAGTGAGCAAATCCCATCAGGTTTGCTTTAACTGAAGAGTCATGAACAAAATGGAAGAGCCAACAGTTGTTAAATAGTTAGATATTCATGTTTTAAACTAAAGATAGAACATGAATATCTGCTAAAAAGTTCTATCTTTATAGCAGATAAAGATGGAACTTTTTTTTTTCTTAATATTTGAACATGTTTAAAGAAGGGATACATTTTCTTTGCCAGCCTGAAAACTGCTTCCTACTAGCCGATATTAATATTCATATATGGCCAATAAGCTGTTTTTAGAGGTGTGTGTATATATAAAACACCACATGGCCACATGTTGACATTTGTGTTTCTGGAAGGGAAACACAAACGGCAACCAGATGGAAATGAACATCAGACGTTAGTATCGGCCCGGTTTCACTTACTGGACTGATACCAATATTTTTTAAAAAGTGATACCGATGTTTATGCTGATATATTGCGCGTCCACAACTGTGAACATCATCTTTATGAGACTGTCTTTAGTCAGGGGCTTCTTCAGATTCACTGTAATACAGACTGCTACAGGAGATCCTTTCTGCTTACCACCATCCCTATCTAAATCCCTTGGAAGAATCCCGAATTAATGTGATTCATAGTAACAATTAAAATCCCTTTGGGATCAATAAAGTATTTTTGAATTGGGAAAAGTGTTTTGTTGTCTTTTTTTCCCCTGCAGTGGTTTGAGGAGAAGCTGCAGGAGGTTGAGTCTGCAGATCAGCAGTTCAGGAAGCTCCACGCGCTGGTTGAATCGCTCGTCGTTCACAGAAAAGGTAAAGATTTTGTTGTTGTTTTTCAAGTCTCTGATTCCAGAGTGTAACGGTAACTCGATCGTGTCATTTCCCACCTCCAGAGCTGTCCCTGAACACGGCGAGCTTCGCCAAGAGCGCGGCCATGCTGGGCAGCGCCGAGGACAACACGGCGCTGTCCCGCGCCCTGTCGCAGCTGGCCGAGGTGGAGGACAAGATGGAGCAGCTCCACCAGGACCAGGCCGCCAACGACACCTTCAGCTTCGCCGAGCTGATCGCAGACTTCATCCGCCTGCTGGGAGCGGTCAGGGTACGCCAGGAAACCCGTCACGGTACGAAACACTGCTTAAGAGGCGACTGTGATTCTGACGCCGTCTGTCGCCTCGCAGGGCACCTTCGACCAGCGGATGAAGGCGTGGCAGCGCTGGCAGGACGCGCAGGCCATGCTGCAGAAGAAGAGGGAGACGGAGGCCAAGCTGCTGTGGGCCAACAAGCCGGACAAGCTGCAGCTGGCCAAGGAGGAGATCGCTGAGGTAACGCCCACTGGAGCCAGGCAATACGCCAAGAAAATAAAACCAGATCCGATTTCCCTTTTTAGTTTTTTTTTTTTTTTTTTTTCTAAAAAGGAAATGGTGGATGACAAAATATTTTTGGAAAGTGGCTTTTACTGCAATCATTCAGTCTTTGAATTTTATAATTTTGTGTTGGGGTCAGGCCACGAGAATTATAGTCATATTAGCAGAAAAAACATTTACCAGTGAAAAAGTCTTATTATTATAATGAGGAAAAAAAGTGTTTACCAGTGTATGACTTCACAAGATGCTCGACATTCTTCATTTTAATTTTTTTGTCTTTTGGTCATAAAAATCTCATAAAATTACAACTTTATTTTGGTCACTCTGAACTATGAAAACCCAAGGAGAGCATTGATGGGTGGGGGGGCAGGCGGGATAAAAAATGTTCTATAAATTAAATCTAATTAAAATGGATTTATCGCACAGCCCTACATCCTGCTGCTGTTGTTATTTTGAATTTGTTGAGTATTACTGTGTATCAGACTCCATTTGTTGTTGTTTTTCCTCAGTGGGAGGCCAAAGTGACTCAGTACGAGAGAGACTTTGAGAGAGTTTCTGCAACTGTGCGCAAGGAAGTCGTCCGCTTCGAGGTCTGACTCGTCTGTCTTTCCAAACTCTCCGACGTTAAACACAAATAATTTTTATTTATTTATCACTAACAGAAAGAAAAGACCAAGAATTTCAAGAGACAGATAATCGTGTACCTGGAGTCTCTGCTTCAGTCTCAGCAGCAGGTGAGTCTGTCGCTCATCACCGCCATGATTTCTGAATTCAGTTTTAATTTTAAGAATAGTTTAAATGCATACTTTTTTTTTCTTTTTTTTTTTTGCTTTACTTCTTTTGGCCAAATTACACCCACAGCTTAAAATACATTTGTGAACTACTGCTGAACACACTTTCTGTGCCTATTTAATTTAGATCTGTCATAGTGAGAAGGGAAAACAATAAATTCACACCAGTTTATATCTTGAAAGACTTAGTCATGTATCACAAATTAAGGCCTTAAAGTGTCTTTAAAAATTATCGTCATATCTTTATTGCCGACACTTAGGAAGGTCCGTTGAAAAATGAGTTTGCCTTAAATTACCTAAACGTCTTAAATCTAGTTGTGGTGGGACTATTTATTGATGTCTTTTTATTTTTTTCTCTTTTTTTGCGACAGGTCTTCTCTGTCAGCCAAAAGTTTGAGTTGTTTGCAGATATCTTTATTGCTAACTATCTGCTATTAGCTTACTATTAGCCAGCTTGCTTTTTTGGCGTCTATCATGGGTCCAATTAAGCTGGACAACATTCATTTTCACCACCAGCTCACTTCTGTTGCTAACTCACATGATTGTAGGCATATACCGTGAAAAATAAAACTAAATTTTCAGCATTAAGGTTGTAGGGAGCTATTTCCTAAAGTCACAAGCAGACGATAGAAGTTTCTGCTTTGCTTGATTGTCATGCAGCCGGATCCCCTGACTGTTTCAAATATTTATAGTTATTTGGTCTTAAATTTTATTCAAGGTGGCATTAAAAAGTCTTATATTTGACTTGCTTAAACCTGCAGATGCCCTGACACAACCATCATACCAACATGGGGGAAAAAATTTGATTAAAATCCCAAAAATAGGTTATGAATGGGCGTATGACTGACTGTAATGGTTTGCACCATTTAAATGCACCTACTGATGTGTTTGTGTTTGTTTTTTTCCAGCTGATCAAGTACTGGGAGGCGTTCCTGCCTGAAGCGAAAGCCATTGCCTAACGGCCGACCCTCTGACCGACAAACAGGCTGCCTTCTTTATACACTTTACCTCCTTTTGCCTTTAAAGCAAGAAAACAAACGTGTGCGTTGAAAAGGGAGATACAATCAACATGTTTATTTTTTTTTTTTAAACACAATCATCCTTAACATATAGCTCTGTATTGTATTGTATTAATAACTGTATATTTTCATTTATCCTTCCACTATTTTCTTACTAGAGCAAAGAGTATAAAGAGATGGAAAGAGGAAAAGTTTAGCCCAGTGATTTTTCAGTAGCGCCCTCTGCGGGTGATGAGGAGCTCCTTCCAGTCTGAAGCTGAAGGTGGCCAAGAGTCTCAATCTGCTTTTCGTTTCTAATAATGACTCAAAAAAAGTAAAAGAAAAAAAAACAAAAAAAAAACACTTTTCTGAGCACTTCTAGCCGCTGGATAAACTTCCTCGAGTTCTAGCCGGTTTATTTTTCTTCACAGGTTGAAGTAGCGGGGAGGGGAATGAAACTGGTCACACGTCATGTTTGTGGGTTCGATGTTTTCCGGTGGGATTTAAGTCATGCAAAACCATGTGTCTGTGCCTTTTTACTTGGAAATGATGCTAGTTTGAGAGAATTTTGTACACAGTCGTGAGCCGAGCAGAGGCTTTGTTGCACTTAGTTAAAAGAGAGACAGACAGTCCTGATGTGTTTTCCTGAATGGAAACTTGCTGAGTGCATGTGGAACAGGTGAGCATGTCTGGGCCTGTTTCTCATGTCAGAGTTCATGATTGACTCTTTTACCAAACAGCCAGTCTGATGTGTCAACTAAAAGCTGCCAGGATTTTATTTTTTTATTTTAAGTCTTTTTTTTTTCCCCTCTGCTGATGGTGAAACATCTCGGCTCGGTTCTGTTTCTTGCTTTTTCTTTCGCACCAAATGGGCCGCTGCCACCTGTCACCGTCATCAAACCGAAGTTTCTCATGATCAAGATGCATCTAAATTTAAAAAATTTATATATTTTTCCCCACATTTTTTACTTTAAATCCAGTCATTTGCTGCTTCGGGTTAAATTAACACCCAGTCATATTTGCAGAAGTAATTTTTCCATAAGTTTGAGTCATGTCTGTTTGCATCATCAGAACGTTGATGGAAAGTTTGTTTGTTTGGGTTTTTTTCTGTTTTTTTTGTGGCAGACTCATCGAGAAGCAGGGCTTGAACCAAAGAAGAGCGTTGAATATTTTTCTGAACGAATCACGAGTTATTTAGCATTACCGTGAAAAAGAACGGCCGATCGTTTTGGGTAAATTATTCAACAAGAATGAAGGAGTGACGAATCAAGAATGTCTTAAGCTGTACATCTGAAACATTACCTGGACCGCGCCACTGCCGTACGTTAAAGCACCTGGTTCCTGCTTTAACGTCTCGGTTCTTCACAGGAAAAACTAAACTTCACCACCGTTTTTGCATGGAAGATCCTGTAATGTCCTGAGACTTCTTTGATTTATGTTTTTTTTTCTTCTTCTTTAGACCCATAACCTTTTTTAAAAACGTATTTCTACACCAGATTACTAAAATTGTCTGTATGGCCTCTGTCACTATTGTAATGTCGGGACATACACTGTGTCATAGATTCCTTAAAAAAAACAAATCAATAAAAGTTGCACTGTTTACTCTTGAAGATTTCATAAAGAGGCTCGCTGTTTTGACTCTTTATTATTCCCCCTCTCCCTATTGTTTTTTTTTGTATAAAACAGTTTCTACTTTAATGTTAAAGGATATTTTTGGTACTTTCTATCAAAAGCTACATTTTGTTAATGATTTTGTCAAAGCAATAAAAACAGTTAAAAGGAGTGAACTTTTTATAGAAACTGTCTTAAAAATGAAACAACAGATATGAATGGAAGGTTTTCTGATGCGGAGCACAAAAAAAAGACTTCAATTGAAGAGAAAAACGTTAGGATGCTAAGCACACATCCCAAAGTGTTTATAGATTTTTCAGACTCAAATCTTAATGCATACAGCTGCTAGTTATGTTAGAGAGGCAGAACATTTATAGTCAAAGCCTGTAAACTGGAGTAATCAGAAGAAAAAAAGGTTAGCATTGCACTTTAATCTTACATAACTTAAAGCTACAGAAACACTGCCAGGACATTTTGTTTTACGACAATCAGCTGAAAGCAATAAAATGCTTTTACTTGTGTAAAAGTAAAATCTATAAAGAATTCTGACTTTAATCTCAGAAATTTTTTTTCGGTGGCCCTAATCCTCTTCCGTAAAAGTTTGTTGCAGTTTTATAATCTCTCACTAAAAGTTTGTTGCAGCTCACCTCATGTCCGTTCTCCTTATATGGTCATTTTATTTCCTCTTCCAGTGTCGTTGTGAACGACGAGTTGTTTGCGGTCCCGCGAGGAGTGGAGTGGTACATGGAGCGCACTCTTCATACTCCGTCCACTAGGGGGCGCACTGACACTGCGTGCGCTTTTGCGATGTTATGTATTTCGTGGTTTGGGGGGGCCTATTATGACTAATAATTAGGTTTTTAAAATTTTAATATAATCTTTTATCATTTTCGGGCGTGAGAAACGTGCCGCCATTTTTATGTTCCACAGAAACAGGAAGTCATGGATTACTCGCCTCCTAACAACTGACTGCTGGTCATTATGCTCTGAAGTTGCTTTTTGTTTGCTCTACTTTTTTCTATGAATTATTAAACTTTAAAGAGTGCTGTTAAATATTACAATTTTCTTATGAGGAGCTAATAATCGGTAAACACCAAATACAGTTGAAACCAGATATTCACAAACACTGTATAAAAAAAAAAATAACTTCTAAAAATCCCACTGACTAATCAGAATAAAAATTTCCCCACTTTAATATGTTTTTGAAGACGCTTGAATCCAAAAATTGAGATAGTTGCACACCAATGCCTGAGTCCTGAGCACAGGCTGAAAAGCCATTCAGAGAAGAAGTCATTTTTAAGAAAGCCACATAAAAAATGTGGCTTTTCCCCAAGTGCAAATGCACTTTGGGGGCAGAAATATGTGTAAATATTTTAATTTAAAAAATAGAAATCAAAAAATTCTCTCATTATTTTGACATTTATCAAATAGAAACACTTTAAGTCATTCTAACTGATGTAAAAAAAAAGGAAAATGGTTGCAAGCCAAATAAATGCTCAATTAAAAGGTTCTAAACAAAGAGACTCCACAACAGCACTGCTCAGAGTGTCATCTTTGCCATTTATTAAAAATTATTTACATCAAGACGTGCTGTGAGGCGGTTCACTGCCCTCTCCCCCGGAACATTTCATCCTGCGATTTAAGCAACCCGCTCGGGAACCAGGCGGCAAACCGGAAATGGACGATGAGCTACACAATGCGTTTAAAATGTCTTCATGAGGCACCAAAACAACAACAAAGAAAACATGAATCATTCTGGCAGCTGCTGATGAAAAGCAAGCATGTCCAAGTTTCAGACCGCTCATTAAATCACATGATGACGCACCACTCTGGAAATAATCAGCAACACAAGCGGCGGCATTAACTGTGACATGTGTCGGTCCGAAGCGTCACGCAACGTTTGGTGGGTTTTTATGTTAAACACCTTAAATCCTTAAATCAGTGCTGAAAATCTGTTGTTTTTTTCCACAAAAACACCTCTTACAAAGAGGTTGAAATGATGTTTACCCAATGAGGTCATTCTACATCACGAGAGACGCAGAAACGAGATAAAAAGCTGTAATTACACCCGGAGCCAAATCAGTCATTATGGCGAGGAAAATGATCTTAAAGTGAGACTTGATGAATAGTGTGGGATTTGGGAGATTTGATGATGATCGGGAGTTTCTGGTGAGACTGGTAGCTGCGGCGGCGGAGTGAGCGGAGCAGATCTGGTTAGCGCCAACAGCTAGCTCCTGATCAACGCAGCTTGCAAGTTTATGGACATGGACGTCAGGATGATCTTTTATTAATTAATTTTGCTGCTTTTACTTGCGGTCAGGGATCGATCAATCAGCATTCTGGAAAGACGACGCAGTCATTCTGACTGCCAGACTACAACAAATAAAACTTTACTGAAGGACATTTGACAAAATATTAGTGGGTGTATATAGATATATTTGAGCGTGTATGGACACTTTTGACCGATTGGAGAGTAGAGAAAACTGAATTATTATTTTGAAAAATAAAAATAGCTGGCTGTATGTTGTATTGTTGACCGACCATAAAATAAAAAGCCAAACTTCTGACCAACATTGTACGGGTGAAGAGCATTGACACAATTAATTTCATCACAAAACGGTTATTTTCTGGAAAATACCCAATTAAAGAAATATCACCAGCACATGAAACGGTTCTGCTCTGACGGAAAAAAAATAATCATGCAGAATTCTGACATCGGGGAAAAATTGGTGATGAAGAGCTCCACCTTAGCTTTCCAAAACGGTGTTGGCTACAGAACAGTCAAATGAAAAACCTGGAGAGTTCTCCAGCAACGAAACACAAGACGACCACGTTTACAGGCAGTACATTCTCCACACATGGTGAACGCAGTCATTTCTTCTTCTTCTTGGGTTTATAAGCCAAAAATGTTGACGTTTGTGTATTAACTTAAAAGACGCTCACACTACAGGTTTAAAGAAAAACAACGAACAAACCAAAAAAAAAAAAACGGACGTTCCAAAAGTCTGAGGACGTAGAAGCGGAGGAGACCGAGAACCGGCAGAGGATTTAGACCGAAGTTGGCTGCGGTTCGCCGGTGGTGGCGGCGTCCGGTCCGTTTTCCACCACAGTCCGAGCGACGTACCTCAGAAGCCCCCCGTGTTGGAAAAAGATAACGTCCACCTCGGAGTCGAACAGCGCCGTGACGCTGAACGACGTCCCTTTGCTGGTCTGGAGGGAAAAAACCAAAAGAAATCAGTGACGTGTGTGGGGGATTCCCAGAGACGCAGAAGCTGCTCGGACGCCTTACCCTGACGGTCAGCTGCTGCCGCGGCCGCAGGCTCTCCGGCAGCGCCACGCTGAAGCGCTCCTTCCCACTCAGCTCCAGCGTGTCGGCGTTTTGCCCCGCCACAAACTGCAGCGGCATTATGCCCATCCCCACCAGCTGGCTCTTGTGGAGCTTCTCGAAGCTCTCGGCGATGACGGCGCGGACGCCCTGGGGAAGAAAAAAAAAAGGAATCAAGGTTTAAAAAGTAAGTTTTTGCTACGTTATGATCTCTAACTTCATTGTGCTTGGAGGTTTTCCAAGACAGAAACAAACAAAGTAGTAAAGCTGGTCGATACGACTTATAAATAAAATGTATGATTTTTTTTTTATTCCCAATTTGATTTCCGATTTTAATCAATTTTTATTTGGAGTTTAGATTGGGTCGGGCTCAGGCCATAAATGTTTTCAGATCTTATAGTGTATTTTAAGACCCTAAAATAAAATCCAGGAACTTCAGAAATCTCATAATCTGCAAGGAAAATCTGGTCAAAGCTGGAAAAGGTTTGAAACTGAGGTGGAGGTTCACCTTCCAGCAGCAGGTCGTGTGCTTTAACCCTAACATAATCATTTGTTAGAACGGCCCAGTCAAAGTCCACCTCGGAGTCGAACGAGGTGGACTAAATCCACCTAAATCCTATGAAGCCTCTGTGTAAAAACTAGAAAATGAATGTTCACAAATTATTTTAATGTAATTTCAATAACATACAGTCAACATTCAGGGTGCGTAATGTTAAAGTATGACTATCAGTGCGTGTTTGTTTGTGATACCTTGTGGGGACCATTTTCCCGACACATACTATGTTGTGGGGACCCACTGCTCTTTGTGGGGACCGAAGCCTGGTCCCCATGAATGACTGAAGGAGAAACGCTGTTTTTGGGGCAGATTTAGGACTAAGGTGTGAATTGAGTTTTGGTTAGGGTTAGGTATTTAAGGGTTAGGATAGGGGTAAGGTTTAGGCTGCAGAAATGAATGGAAGTCAAAGGAAAGCCCCCACAAAGATAGCCACGCAAACGTGTGTGTGTGATTTACCAGCAGGTACGGTCCCTTAGCTACCCAGTCCCTGGAGCTTCCAGAGCCGTAGTCTTTTCCTGCCAGGATGATGAGGGGTGTGCCGTCTCTCTGATAACGATCAGCTGCTTCAAACACATCCAACTGCACACACACACACACCCCCACACACGCACAGAGAGAGAACCATTAAAACTGGACTCAGGCTGAATCAACCAGCACACAACATTTACATGGACTAGACCGGTTAGGTTTCCTCTCACAGTCTGGCCGGAGGGAATGTGCAGAGTCTTTGGGCCCGGCTTGCCGATGAACCGATTGTGGAGCTTGATGCTGGCGAAGGTTCCTCTCATCATCACTGCGTCGTTCCCTCGGCGAGCGCCGTACGAGTTAAACTCCCGCGGCGTCAGCCTGGGGCCGGGGAGACGCAACGTGAGAGTTAAGTTCATTTGAAGCAACTTGGTGAATGGAAAGCTGCGGCTAGGCCTGTCACTAAATCAAAGAAACGGTGCTAACATTTGATGCTAAGTGCGGTGCTAAGCACTACCTGACACTTTTGGCTGTTTTCCCAGTCTAAGCTTAAAGATCGTTTTTTATTGAAATGCAGTTTTTAATTCATTTTATTTGTTGTTTTTTATAGTTTTATTTGTTTTGGATATATAAAATGTCTTCCAGTTCCAGTGTTAAATGTTTGTAAGAATTTAAAGTTTATTCATCTTCTTGGATTATTATGCAAGAAGATGAATAAACACTATTGCTGTTTTGAAAATGGTCTCAAAACAGCAATAGTGTCGTTTACCGCAATAACTTCTGGGACAACTTATTGTCCAGCAAAATTTTTTATCATGACAGGTCTAGTTCCAACATTAATTAAACTTTTGAAATAAAAGTTTATTGATCTTACAATGGGTGTACTTGCACTAATATGCCACCATTATTAAACTAGTTGAAAATGGTCTCAAAATGACAATATTGTCGATTTATCACAATAACGTCTGTGAACATTTATTGTCCAGAGAAATCAGCACATCAAGCTGGCGGTCTGGCACCAACCGTTTGCTCTGCAGGTACTTGGCGGCGGCGCTGACTCTGGCGATGCTGCCGGCTGGTGAGATGTGATCCGTGGTCACTTTGTCTCCGAGGAACAGTAAGGCGTGAGCGTTTTCTATCGACTGGGGCGGTGGAATATCTTTACTCTGGGATGAAAAAAAAACGATAAAAGGGAAGAGGTAAGAAGGCGACGGCTGCTGCGATGCAGGAAGTAGCGCTGGCTCTGACGGAGGGACTTACGAGTTTGTTGAAGAACGGCGGCAAGCGGATATACGTGGACTTGTGATCCCAGGGGAAAACCACCGAGTCTGGACATTCAATCTTGTTCCAAAACTTGTTCCCTTTCTGAAGGAGAGCAAATGTCTCACGGTTTGCATGGGCAGCAGGATTTATTCAACAACAGAACAGGTTCTGACCTCCATCCTCCTCCTGAGGTCCTTAAAGATGGAGGAGATGACCGTGTCCTCCTCTGTCTGTTGGACCTCCTCTCTGGATGGCCAAATGTCACGAAGATACACTTCCTTCCCCTCCGAAGACCGGCCTGTTCAATTTGAAACATAAGCTGAAAATCCCATTTTTGACCATGTTCGCTTTTTACAAGAGCTTTCCGAGGAAAAGCAGAGGGAAGACTTCTTGAAGAAGAAGAAGAAAAAAATCACGTCCTTTTTTTGTCATTTCTTCTTTGCTAAATTGTTCAAATTCAATCAAATTGGATGGAGAGTAACAAGAGATGCGAACATTTCTGGAACAACTTCCCCTGCTACCAAGATGCACCAGAGAGGGACGAGGATCAGGGCCCTCATGTATAAAGTGTGCGTGTGCACAAAAAATGAGCGGCGCCACATTTTACGCACAAGTCGGCATGTATAAAAATTTACTTTGTTACATTTGTTACGTTTTCAGCTGCTGCGGTTCGCTTTCACACAGCACTGTGTCAAACAAACCAAACTAATTGAAAAACCTGCCGCTTGTGGTGGCGCTGCACCAAGAAACGCTTAAGGAAATGACAAAAATAATAATTAAATAATTCCAGACCTCTTCTAAAGCATCTATGCAGAGGGAATTAAATGTTTAGATTAAAATACGACCAGATTGCAGAAGATAAATGATTTTTTTTAACTTCGCCGGCGGTTTAGACGTGACTAAACAAGACGCTGAATCCCTTCCTGCTCACTGACTGTAATCCGACCAAATTCCTAAAATCTCCGGCTGATCTCCAGCTTCTAGACAAACAGCTTAATGGAGCCGCGGGCGGCGCTCGTCTCACCTAGAGGCTCTTTCTCAAAGTCGATTCCCACCGTGCCTGCGATAGCGTACGCCACCACCAGGGGAGGGGAGGCCAGGTAGTTGGCACGCACGCAGTCACACAGGCGGCCTTCGAAGTGCCTGTTGCCAGACAACACACCGCAGGCCACCAGGTCCCCCTGAAACGACGGACAGCGGTGTAGAGTCTGAGTGAGGGCAGACGGAGAGCGGCGTGCTGGTGGCGGCGGCGGGGGGGCGTTACCTTTTTGATGGCGTCGACTACGGCTTCTGGTAGCGGCGAAGTGTTCCCCACGCAGGTGGCGCAGCCGTAACCTATGACCTCGAACCTGTCACATGATCACAGCCATTATTTATGCAACTTTGATTCATAATAACTTTAATGTTGATCAATATGTTCGATGTGTATTTGTTTAATGGTTTTGATGATGGTATTTGACTGGATGATGTTTTTATGGCCTAAAGCACTTTAAACTTCTCTGTTACTGAAGTGAGCTACACAAATAAATAAACCTGACATCCCATAGAAGAAAATGGATCCATCTGTTAAAAAAAAAGGTTTTATCTTTGTTTTCTTATGCTAAAACATAGAAATAAAATACTTATAAAAGTTACAACAAATTCCCTGCAGTATATTATTATAAAATATGTTAAGGTGATTGAACATTAGTGGCTCTCAATGAGTTTATTTAACCAGATCGAGGCTAAAACCTTCTGTCTGAGCTGTAAAGTCTAAATATGTAACTGAAACCTGTTCAACAAAGCTGCTGATGTCATTTCCTGTGCTGTCAGTGCGTAAAACCTGCTCACCCCAGCTGGTTGAAGTAAGGCAGGACTCCACTGGCGTTGAGGTAGTGGGTGACCATGCCACTTCCAGGAGCCAGGCTGGTCCGGATGTAGGGCTTGACGACGAGCCCGGCTTCTACGGCCTTCTTGGCCATCAGGCCTGTCGACGGCGAGGAACAGAGTGAGCAAAGCCGAGCTGCGACCTTGATGAAAAATGTTCTCACGCTATCTGTGTTGTGTCCAGCTTCCGCTGCCTTGAAACTGAACTAAATTTTGCTGAGAAGACTAAACAGTTCATGTCTGAATTTAAACTTTGGCATACCTGCGGTGAGCATGACAGACGGGTTGCAGTTGTTGGTGCAGCTGATGACGGCGGCGATGACCACGGCGCCGTGCGCCAGCTGATACTCCTGACCGCAGTGCAGGAAAGGGACGCGGACGTCCTGCTTCTCCCTGGAGATGTGGAAGCCTTTAAATCCCACCTGCAACAAAAGGAGAAGTTACTGGAAAGCTCCGCTGCCTAGCAACAAGAGGGATCAGTACATACACCTGTCCAGGTTACCTTCTCGTTGAGGCAGCTCTGGAAGTCGTCCTTCATGCTGCTGACGGCCACTCTGTCTTGGGGTCTTTTGGGTCCGCTTACGTGGGGAACCATGGAGCTCAGGTTGATCTCGATCACCTGCACAAACATCGCTAGCTTCAACGGAGCTCATTGACACGACTGTGGCTTCTAACACTTTTCACGCATTTAAGTTGACAGAGAGTCAAGTACAAAAGAATACAGCTGCATCTAAATTAGAATGCTTTTTACTAAGAAGCATTAAGCTGAAGCAGGTAATCACTATAATAAAGGTGTGCAAAATTTTGTCCATATTTCAGTAAAGTTGAAAAAATACAATTTTCTAATTGCAGTGTTTTCATCAAGAAACAATTAAAATGTCACATGAATATATTTGTTCATAGTTAATGAAGCGCCGTCCTCCTCCAACTACTTCCTGTAGTAACATACAGCTGCTGATCATGTGACTCGTGTGATGTGAAAGAAGCGTTTTCATTGCAGTTCGATGAAATCCTAATGCAAAAGCTTTTTATCAAAAAACTGGAGATTTTTCAAAATTGGCGTCTTTCCATTAAGCAAATATATTTTTAATTCCAATTTTCACTATTTTATGGTCAAACACACACCCTCAACAGGTCTTTGCTAAAGTGTGTTCAACAGTTGAGGGGAAGAAAAAAGTGTCACACAGGCTGACTGCTTCTTTTCCCCCAAATATATCATCTTGTGTTTAAGGAACCAGAATAACATCTGACTTTCACTGTTTGAATTGAATTACTTTAAAAAAAAAAAAAAAAAAACTTTTATTTTATTTGATGTGAAATTACCTCTGAGAACTGAGGATCTTCTGAGGATTCTTCATAGCTCCGGAAAAGATTTACAGCCTTCATGTAGGACTCCAGTAATTCAAGCTTTTCGTCAGTGAAATCTGGAAGGATGAATTAAAATGCATTACAGAAAAACAACAGGACATTTCATACAAAATCCACTTTTTTTTTTTTAGCTCAATTACATTTCATGTGTACGTGGGAGTCTCTTTGCAAAAGTTGAGGTAAACAGAAATATTGAACTTTGTCTTCATAAATATCTTTATATTTTATCAGTCATAGTTTTCAACCTGCTCAGTTTTCTCTTTTTCCAATTGTGTCTTTTGAACAACTGCATCACAGTTTTTGCTATGGATCTGCTAAACATGAACATCAACATCTGGCTAACCAATTCTGTGAATCCACCATTTTTATTTCTCGCAGAAATTTTGTAATCCAATTTCCAAGGATGCCAAAACTACATGTGGACAAATCATTCATTGCACCGTCCCTGATCATCAGAAACGATAGACACAGCAGAGCAGTGAGCTGTAAATAATGCTGAAATGACAAGAAGCTTCATTTTAGACAGGAATTTGTTGCGTTTGTACGACGTCCTGTCAGTTGTTTTGATAGCAGTAGCATTGTGCTTTCTGATTCTATTAGCACTTTATGCTAGGTTTTAGCTCCTTGGACATAATTGGGCTGCGTGTTATGAACAGTATTGTCTTATAAACAAAAACAATAAAACAATAGTTTTTGCCGTTTTTGTTTTGGGTACCGCATGATCCATAGTTGGCGCTAGCAATAGCTATCTCGCTAACTATGTTGAGGTTTTGTTTACAAGATATGTTCAGTCGTATTGTGGTAGCATTTGAATTTTTAAAAGGTATCGACTTGTAGTTTGTGTTAAAATATCGTTGAAGTCTTTTAATTAATTTTAGAATAAAAAGTATCTACAGCGTTAGATAAATGGATTTCTGCTGTTAAACTACAAAAATGGCTGAACGAGATAAAAGTGGAACACTGTGACCTGGAGGGGCCGGGGTGTGAAGTAACTCATTTGCATTTAAAGAGACAGTACCAAATAAGTTGCTCTCAAACGCACCTCAGAACAGGGGTAAAAGATGGAGCTATAATTCAGACCAAAGAACTGCAGTTTCTCTTTAAATAAACCCCAACTGAATGATTTAAATATAAAAAGGACAAAATTAAAAGCATAATATGTTCACTTTAATTGCTCATTTTACTCACTTGTCTTTTTAAAGTGCTTGAGTGTTACGTGGTCAACGGGAAAGAAGCTGACGGTGGCGTTGTATTCTGGACACATATTGGCGATGGTGGTCCGGTCAGGCGCCGACAGCTGGGAGACACCTGGTCCAAAAAACTCAACAAACTTCCCAGAGATTCCCGCCTGCCGCAAGTGCTGAGAAAACAAAAGATCAGAGAGACAAACCCGAAGCTCAGAGCGTTGTTATCTGGAAAATTTAAAGCTACTCTGGTTGAACGACCCTAAAAAGGAACCTTTGTGATGCCGAGGACGATGTCGATGGAGGTGGCCAGCGGGTTGATGGAGCCCACCAGTTTACAGCCCACCACCTGAGGTAGGGTCAGCGACACCGGTTGACCCAGCATCACCGCTTCAGACTCGATTCCTCCAACACCTGGAAAAAGATTGTGAAGCCAGTTACTGATGATGCAGTTTAAACAAAAAGCTGAGAAACGTCGGTGAGAAGAGACCGTACCCCATCCCAGGATTCCCAGGCCATTGATCATGGTGGTGTGGGAGTCGGTGCCCACCACGCTGTCGGGGTAGATCAGGCCATCGCTGACCTGCACCACCCTGGACAGGTACTCCAGGTTCACCTGGTGGACGGCACCGACGTCCGGAGGAACCACGTTCACATTTTTAAAAGCCTTCGAACACCACTGTTGGGCAGACGAGGAGAAAGGTCGGTGCTCAACAAAGAGTCTCGTCCAAATGAGCATGTATTTTATCTTCTCTACGGGAAATCCAAACACAAGTGATGTTTTGGTACCTTAAAAAAATGAAGCCTCTCTTTGTTTCGCTGCAGTTCCATTTCCTGATTCTTCAGAGCCGTTTCCACTCTGCAAAAAAGATTAAGTAAAATCCACAGTGAGCTTCAAAAAGGAAAACCCTGAGCAAAACAATAATATCTACATTACCTTGCAAGTATGCTTAACATGTGCACGACCTTTGAACTTTCCCACATCGAAATGAATAACAAGAATCCTCTCTAACGCCTAATTAAGGATAATCTCGCATATTTTCACTGTTGCTGCAATTCTGCAAGTATTTTACAGTGGGTGGTGTGTTTAGGGTAATGAACAAGTGTTTGTTTTCTGCCACACACACGCACACGCACACAGTGCTTTGGATGTAGCCTCAACAGAGCAGAGCTGAGTTGTTCTTTCAGCAATTGGGCTTTTTTTTGAGTCTGTATACTTCATTTAACATTTACTAAATTTCAATTATCAATTAATCACAATTAATCGAATTAATCATTTCAGCCCTCAAAGGTTATGAATACTTCTGCAAAGGAGTGAAACTCTTTGAATCTAGTCTCAGTGTTACACAGACTGAATCAGTCAAATCCTCTAACTAGTGAAGACGTACTCAGAAACGGGCTGCAGGTGGAAGGGGCAGAGCAGGGGAGTGTTTTCGATCTGCTGGACAGAGGTAGGACGGCCCGACGAGGCGGGTGGGTCGCTGCAGGAGGCCTTGCTGCAGGAGCCCCGCTGGCCCCCGCAGTGGGAGCCGCCTCTGGACGGAGGTCGGGCTGCTGTGGAACGAGGAGGAGGGTGGTTCTGGTTGGAGCTGTCGCCTCCGCCTGGGTTCGGAGCATTCTGTATGGCGCTGGTATGACAAGGTTCAAAGGTTAAAAGGAAATAAAGACTGACGTAAGCAAACAAATGTGGGATTTCTTTCCAGTTAATTAACAAACCATTTGCTGTAATCAATTTGTAGTGAGTGGTCTACGATGAGGTCTGTGGGGCATTTAGGGTTCACTAGGTCGGGATCCACGCCGTGTTTGGCCACAGCGTCTCTCATAGCTGCCAGGTCCACCATAGCAGGAATACCACTGATACACAACCACGACAAAAAAAAGTTGTTCTTTTCTTGTTCCCAATCGCTTTCTTCACAGCTGAGGAATTAAAAAATGAGTAAGCTCACGTGAAGTCCTGCAGAAGGACTCGTGCCGGGGAGAACGGCACCTCCACTTTTTCCTGCCGCTGCTGCCAGTCCAAGATGTTCTGCACATCCTCCTCCTTCGTGTAGAAGCCGTCGCAGTTGCGAATCGCCGCCTCCAGCAAGATCCGAACGGACAGCGGTAGTTTGTCTGCGTGTCATAAATAAAGAGTTGATTCACCAGGGGGTACGGCTGACGTTACGACAGACACGGCGCGGCGGTGAACTCACCGTATCTCGGGTCGCCTAATTTACGTGGGTTGTAGAACTTGATGCCATCTGGTAACGTGTCAATCAGATGGGCGTACGGGTGCTCTGAGGAGGAGAAGTTAATGTTTAGACCAAAAAGAACATTTAATGTCTTCTAGTACTTAAAGATATCACTGATACTCTTTAAAATTCTTTTTTAAACAAAGAGTCACATGACAGCAATAACAGTGTTCCTGCAGAGGAATGAAATGTTGTAACGCATCAATTCAGATTGTTCAACGTTTTTGCAGGTGGTTGTGATAGCAGTTGCAAAGAAGATCGTCGCCCAGGCAACTGGTGTTAAGTTTACACTTACAGATAAAAGACACAAGCTAAATATTAGCAGCTAGTTACCTCACAGGTCGCAGTGTATGAAGATGTCTACACGCGACTTAAACTTCTGCCTGACAGAAAAGTCTCGGGAAAAAAAATACTACATAGAATATATAAGAATAAATAGTCCTGCCACAACAAAATTTGAGACCTGTGATTAATTAGTTTGAGGCCATCTTTGATTAATTTAAAGGGGCAGTAATATGTTTTCCAGACACATAGTGCCATTTTATGGCATAGTCAAGAAACAATGTTACCTTCAGTTGTTATAAAAATGCTATATATACCAACTATGACTTAAAAAATTTTTTATAATCCACAAGGGAAAATTTTTCTCTAGTGTATTATAAGCCTGGCGGGCAACCAGGCTAAGCGTCATCTGTTTATTTTAAATATGTTTTTTATACACCAATAATATTGACAGTAAAGACAGGATAAGATGGTTTATAGTTGACTTGTTGGACTACCTGCTCATGCACCTCTGAATTTTTGTAACTTCATTTTTTAACACAAAACATGGTATCCCACTGGTGGACTGTCCCAAGACCTCTAACACCGGGCTTAGCAGGTTTTCTGTGGGAAACCTTGTTATTAATTTATGTAACGCCTTGAAATTGAACCCCTGTATCTTTAAAAGTCTTCCTCCTTCTGAAACTCCGCCGTCAGGAAGTTATCACAACATGGCTCCTCTAATAACCCTTCAACAACATTTTTACCAGTGTTATACTAAGAAGAAGCTCCTATAATGAGCTCAGGTGTTCCACCGGGTGTTTGCTATTTGCTGCTGGCTAGTCTGAAGGAGCTAAGTGGGGGAGTTGTGGAGAGGGCTGCTCTGTGAGGCGGAAGCTCGGAAACTGCGTCTCGAAGGCGGAGCGAGATCCCTCCAGGCAGTTTGCACAACTGAATGGTTGCCATGGAGATTAAAGGATTTCTCAAGTATGAATGAAAAAAAATCAAAGCAATGCTCCAGTTATGTTTTTGATGGTAACATCATGCAATATTATACCATGATGTAAAGCTAACACTGTCCCTTTAAGACCAACCATCTAAAGCACTCAGAGCATCAAACTGTAAGTTCAGCTCTCATCTTCCTCAACTTTACCACATCTATTGTCAGATCACACAATACACGGATGAGACCTTTCATCAAGAAGCAACACAACAACACACTGCCTGTTTTGTGCCGTGTAAGATTTTAAAAGCTTACTGACACAAACACAGAAGCACATATGGAGGTTTTCATGTTATTGTTCAGAAATGTAAACAGACGGGAACCACATTCCTGCAAAGGAGATGATAAGCAGGAGGGATGGACACACTGGGGGCATTCCTTATCTCTGCAGCATTTCCTGAAAACAGACTCAACAATATGGTGGCGTTGCAGCATGACGTTTTGAAACAGGTAAAGGCTGGTTTACTGTATCAAGTTAGGCAGAGGTTTAGGAAGTTACAGGCTAGAAATTAAATTGGACTTCATATTCACTAGTCTGAGTGGAGCAACACTTTTAAAACTTATGACGGAGTCGCATTACTGTAAAATAAAAAAACAAAAGTTGTACGAGACGAGAAAAATAAAAAGTTTTTATGAGAAAAAATGTATATTATCAGAATAAACCCATAATATCAGTGGATTCAAGTAATAATGTTATGACAACTCCCATCAGTGATGTGCAGTGAGGTTCACAGTTGATGAGGAACTGACTTAATCATAATCAGATTTACAAATTAAGACCCCCGGCATGTTATTGTTTACATGAGGAAATTTCACGCATGAGGACAAAGCTGGAGGGTAAAAAGACGATTCTTTTACATCCATAGCTGCGCTGCCGCTGTAGAATAATTCCGTTTACTCAATCAAACTTGGACATGTAGCTATTATTAATTTCGTGTTGTTCTCCACAGCAAAGGGAAAAACCGTTAAAGTACAACTCAAAACCACGTCTTTCTTGCTTTCTGTATCAGCGCAGCTTCGCAGACTCGTTGCTATAGCAACTGACAACAACGCCACAAAAAAACAACAACAAAAAAAAACACTCAGATATTTCTCACACAAAGAGCAGAACATTCAGTCTGTTGCAGTGGTTTGGTTTTAGGCTTAATGTTTATTTTGCGATAGTTAATAAGTGATTGCTGTGGTACGAGGAGAAAACCATAAATATATCACTGCACTTGTCTTTACTGTATGGCTAGTTTGCTGCTACTGTCTCTTACTCTGCAGTTGTGGAGTTTCAATGTCTGGGATCAAGAGCGCCCCCTGCCATGAGGCAGGAGAACTGCCTGCTGTTTCTGATCTCTCTTCAGCACAGGAAACACCTTACACACACAGTTGGTGACAAAAAGCACCGTATGTTTTATACATAAGCTAAATTATGGAAAATTAGTTCATACATTAAATGCTTTTTAGCCATTTTATTGGCGACATACAGACAGGAGGAACATGCTCTCATAGAACGGCAGCCAGTGCAGTTAGAGAGGTTGATCGATCCCAGGTGAGGCATCCCAGCTCACCTGGGATTGATTATATTCATGTGTGGATATAATCAACATCCACACATTGATAATCGATATCCACACATGGTATGGATTACATTATTAGATGTGCAATAATCAATATAGTACAAGTTGAGCAGACTTAGTAATATTTGTTGCTTTTGTTAGACCATGTTTTAAACTACAGTTTACTCAAAATTACTGAATCTTACTTTAAAAATCTGAGACATAAGA
Organism: Brachyrhaphis roseni; assembly: GCA_903066815.1. Classification (NCBI taxonomy): domain Eukaryota; kingdom Metazoa; phylum Chordata; class Actinopteri; order Cyprinodontiformes; family Poeciliidae; genus Brachyrhaphis; species Brachyrhaphis roseni. Next base: position 28,351 of record CAEFZY010066200.1, read on the forward strand.
TTAGAAAAGAGCTGTAAAAACAAAAAAGCCTAATTTCCCCCCTTAAATGAAACATAGCTACTATTAGAGAACAGAAGAGAATACGTCTTCTATTCTGTTAATTAAAAGGGCCCCTACCGTCACCTGGGATAATTATTATTCTCAGCAATCTTCAGCTTTTTATGTTTAGTTTCTCTCTAAGCGACAGTTTGATTTAACATTCAAATTTCCTGTCACACATACAGTATTGTGTATTTTTACAAAATACTGCCTTGCAGGTATGCTCACCGGCTATAAAACAACTCTATGCACAAAGAGGTTGTTGCAGACAAAACCAATTCATGGACACCGGCTACAGACTAGCAACAAGAAAAAAAAAAAACACACAGTAGAACCCGATTAGTCTCCCGCTTCAATAGATGCAAGAGTGAAAAGAATTTAAAACAAATAATTCATATTCCAGTCACTAGTATGAGGAGATGGTTGGATAATATTTAGACAGTTGCATATGAGGCAAAGATTGAAACTTCAGATCTTTTCCCATTTTATCCAAAATATATAATTCAAATTTCCCATTTGTTTCCTATGTAGGAACCCTGAATGCCACACAGTGAAGCCAGGTATGGACTCTACATATTTACCACATAGAAACAAAATAAATATTCTACATATAACCATGCACTGTTGAATCTTCTGTGTTGTTATTGCCAACATAGATATAAATACAGATATTATGGTAATAGAGTAAAAACAAAAAACTGTATAACCTTATCTAGGTAGCAGCACCAGAATATGTGTACAGGTGTGTAATTATGTATTAGTTTACCCATTAATAGTGTTATAATAGGTAATACTGTAAAGCATTAAAATTAAGAATTAAGTAATAATGTATATGAGATACAAACACTGATAAAGCAGGGACTATATATAGAAACCTTTTGCTTGTTGTTAAATATAATACAATTTGTAGTTTTTCACTGACTGGCTCTGGTCTGGAAGGCCGATTTTGTATCAGCAAATATTAAAACACTAAACCCAGACTCTTCATAAATTATGTAATGACTGTAAACCGTCAGTGTAAAAGTGCTGTGTGCCAGGTTTTCAGTAAAACATCTTAGCATGTTTTCATAATGACAAGGTGAGGCAGAGAGGTGCAGAGCTAGCCTAGGTGCGAGCTGCTAACATACCCTCTTATCGTGAAGCACACTTGTGCAGAGCACTTATCGAGCTACCGGCTTAACCTCTTCTAGAGATAACAAGAGCCACTTTAGTTATAAAACAAAACACAAGCAAGAGACATTTAGGTAAAAGTCGTGGCAATGACATCAAGAAAGACACCAACGGGTTTAGCATTTTCTTTTTGTACCATACTAGCTGTCATATCTGTGTTATCGCGTTAGCTACGTGCTAGCTTTTCTGTCGGGGCCCTTTATATAACGTTCACGTGAAACAGGCCGAAGTTCTCCTACGAGCGAAGAGTCCGTTTCAGATTATTTTTATTTTTTTTCGGTTAGTTTACACGCTGTAGACACTCGTAGTTGTCCGTAGAAGGTTCGTAAAAGACTCGTTTTACCTTTAATTGTCGCATTGAGCGCCATGATGACTCCTGAAATCAACACGGGCCCCTTTCTCACACTGCAGAACCAACCCAGGGCTGACCAATTACAAAACAGCAAACAGTAATTTAACCAATCAGTGTACAGCGTTGCTCGGTCACGCCCAACCAGAAATTTGTAGTAGAATAAACATTAAAAAATAATTTTTAGAAACTGTCTGGACAAAAACAAGCCATGTTTTTAAGAAATACAACAGGATTTGTTGCAGGTGAGAGTTGAGATACTATCTTATTATCATCATTATTATTAATAGCTAATAATGACAAAATACTATCTCACAATAAGATTACATGCTCCTCAGTCATAATAATGAGATAAAGTCTCTATCACTAATTAGCTTTAACATTATCATGAGATGCATAATTATAAAAGCTAAGTCAAAAGTTTGAAAGGGTGTCTCGTAATATTTGCATAGTATCTGATAATAATGAGATAGTGTGTTGTTATTATGTATTTTTATAATCATAGCTTAGCTATATAATAATTATTAAGTAGAAAATTAGGATAAATTATAACTAACTAAGGTTCATAAGTGAAAGTTATAAAAAATATTGCTAAATAATTACGGACAACTAAGTCATAATAAAGCCAAGCCACAAATATGAGAATCAAATCGCATCAGTGACTGAAATGGCTTGAAGCGATCATAAATAGCACTGTGACTTTAAAAAAGTGTCATATGACGTCAACTGTGTTGCTTTCAACGCACTTCGGACTGTTGGTTCGAGGAACGTTTGTGTAACTGACGAAAGAAATACTAGTGTTTATTATTAGTATTCAACAAATTTTACATGTATGTATAAACCTTTACCTATGTTTTTGCTTATTTATACCTTATTACCTATTAGTTTTCATTGGTCAAAATCTGCAATGTTGTTTCGTGACACCCTTGTAATGTACTTTTCTTTTTTAGAAATTCTACCCGATCATGAATGCATCATCGTCCTTCAATTGTACAAACGACTGGCAAAGTAAATATTTCAGTCCTATAAAGCGGAGCAGAATGCTTTTCAAACCTGTTTTTGTATTAACTTTAAAGTAGATAACGATTTATAGATGTCTTGATAAAGCTTAGACCCTTGACCTTTTACCTTTGACTGTGTTTGTTCAGAGCAGTAATGGACGGAAGACATGACCCTCCATTATGTTGCAGCAGCGCAGGCCGTTCGAGTGTAAATAAACAACTTCGACACCCAAACGACAGTGGCCGAGGACGGTGAGCTTAGTGACTATTCGGATACGCTCAGTCGGTGTGTTTAGGTAACATTAATTTGAGTTTCTTCGATAGGAAAGCCCCATGGCCGTTTGTTGTTGCTAAAGCAGCTCGAGTATAGCACACGCTGTGACTTACACGTGCTTTCCTCTTCCAACAAAACATCACTAAGTTATTGACTAACTGATCAAACGTTTAAAAGCTAGTTGCTCATCTGGTGTTGGATATTATTTTACTCCCAGTTTGTCAGCACCGAATATGTGCTTAAACTTCCCCTCCTGTGGTCTCTGTTCCCCTTACAGACCCAACAACAAGTATGTTTCACAAGCCATGTCAGTTCCGGGTTTATAAACCTTGTGGTAATACCGCTTTACTTCTCTTGCCCATTGTGTGAAGCATTGCAGATATTTGCATTAACGTCTTTGTCTCACTGTTACAAATCCATATGTTTGTTTTTGTAGTACCTTGCACAAGTACTTGCACTCATAACTTAACATTTGGTCACGTTAAAACCACACATTTAAACGTGACTATTATACATTTTCAGTGATAGGCCAACACAAGCAGACAAATGTTTTCACCATAGAGGGCAAAACGATGAGCAGAAAATGAAACGAATAAATAATTAGTACTGGTATGTCTGGTCTTCACATTGGTCTGGTGTTTCATGGTTGTCCTCTGTCATTGATTTAATGCTTCCATCTGATGCAGGTGTAATGGAACCAGCAGCGTTTAGGACCGCAGCGCTTTGGCTTTAGGGCCTGACCGGCACCATGCAGCAGAAAGGTGCCATCCAGATTATCGAATGGGAGGACCTGGACAAGAGGAAATTCTACTCCTTGGGTGTGTTTATGACGTTGACCACCCGGGCCACGGTCTACCCAGCCAGCCTGATCCGGACCCGGCTGCAGGTGCAGAAAGGGAAGGCTGTGTACTCGGGCACCTTTGACGCCTTCTGCAAGATCCTGCGAACGGAGGGCGTGAGGGGCCTCTACCGAGGCTTCATGATCAACACCTTCACTCTGGTGTCAGGACAGGCGTACATCACCACCTACGAACTGGTGCGCAAGTACGTGTCTCACTACTCTCCCAGCAACACGGTCAAGTCCGTGGTGGCGGGAGGGGCAGCGTCACTGGTGGCTCAGACCATCACCGTGCCCATTGACGTGGTGTCCCAGCACCTGATGATGCAAGGACAGGGGGAACATCACTCCCGCTTCAAGGTGAAGCCAAAAATGATGCTCGCCACAACTAAATGCAAACCTACTTTTGGACAATCGCGGGAAATAACGGTGCAGATATTTGCAGCTGATGGTTTCAGGGGATTTTACAGGGGTTATGTGGCATCACTGCTCACATACATCCCCAACAGTGCCCTCTGGTGGCCTTTTTATCACTTTTATGCAGGTAAATCAATGCCACCTTTCTTTTGTTTTGTCAGCATATCTTTTTGTACGACTTAGCCTTACAATGTATAATGTCGTTTGCATTTTTAGAAAAATTATCTTTAATGGCACCAAGTGGATGTCCCCACCTGATTCTGCAGGCTGTGGCAGGACCAATGGCAGCGGCAACTGCCTCCACCATCACAAACCCTATGGATGTTGTTCGTGCAAGAGTTCAGGTAAGAAAAGCTGCAGCCTTTTGAAGGAGGTTGTCATTGTTCACTCTTCAGACTTTTAGTTTGATGATCTCCTATCTGTTGAAGTGAGGCTGAACATAAACATGAGCCAAACATGAGGCCTTCAGAAAGAAGATTGTAGCACTTTATGTGCCTGACAGGGTCACAGACGGGTTTGTTATCAGGTAACAAACTGTAGGATGTTCAAAATAGCTGGTAAGATGCCAATGACTGCCCGGTCGAAGTTCACCCGTAGAGCAGACCGGAAGATCCTTAAAGAGGTTGCCAAAAAACCCTCTACAATAGGATCTACCATGAATTCTGCCACATGTCAGAAGGTGCATCAAGACATTTGAGACTGGCTTGCTCAATTACAAGTAAATTAACCATCTCTAGGGGGTTTTCTGCTTGATTACCTTCATAATGGAGAGTGAAAATCAAAAACCAAAATCATTTAGACATCATTGAATGAAATCGGTAGTTGAACCCACAGGAAATTAGGCAAGCGGCAGGGTACACTCTGGACTGGTCACCAGTCTGTCACAGAGCAACACAGAAACAAACAATCATGCACTCTCACACACACACCTAAGGATACTTTGAGAGACCACAACATGACCTAAGAGGCATGTTTTTGGACTGTGGGAGGAAGCACCTAAAGAAAAAAGGTCCTTTTCACAGCAAGGTAACGATGCTACCAACTGTGGCACTGTTTGCTCAATAGCCGGTAGAGAGAGGAACTATCTCCGCAATTTTTCAAGGATAAGTGGATATAGACAATGAATTGATGAAGGTGCATGAACCCAGAGCAACAATCTAAACAGGACTTAGAATGTCATAAAGCAAGCTTCATTGGAAAGCACAGTGGTAAGAAGTTTCTAGTATCTGGTCACGAGTCACAAACCTTCAAGGACTTTTGATCTCTATTGCTGTACAGAGAGCCTTACCATGGGAAATGTAACATTCAGGACAGAGACGGGTTCTGTGTCATAAGGATGAACTGTCACAAGATTTAATGGTCTATCTTCATATTAACCTCAGAACCAAAGTAAAAGACATTGTGAAGTTTCAAACTGAAGTCTGTGAAAGTTGTAATCCACAGAGAAACAATTCATACACTGATATGTGCTAAATGTCCGTTCAGCAAGGAAGAAACCATGAGTCCAAAAGTAACATAAAACGACATTTTGAAGTATCTAATCACACTCGTGGACAAAGAGCCTGAGGTTTGGTAGCATTGTGTCTTACAACACGCAGATGGTCTATATATAGTTTTAGCTGATTATAACAATATACAAATCAATTAATCTTCCGCACTCAAAATATTACAAACTGTTGAGTTTATTTATACAAAGTTGTTTATTTCCTTTGGTAACATCAGGTTTAAAAAAAGCTAACCATGCATCATTATCCTTCTCTAAGGTGGAGGGCCGAACGTCCGTCATAGAGACGTTCAAGCAGCTGCTGGCGGAGGAGGGCATCTGGGTGATGACCAAAGGGCTGTCGGCCCGCATCATTTCCTCCATGCCCACGTCGGTGCTCATCGTGGTTGGATACGAGACCCTGAAGAGGCTGAGCCTGCGCGCTGAGCTGATTGAGACCAGACACTGGTGAAAGACAACAAGGTGTAGGCAGGGTGGGGGACCAGGACAGCCTGTCATCATTCTCCAGCTGCACAGAGGAAGTGACCCAGATCTGTCTGACGCGCTTTAGGTTGGTGCGGCTTTAAACGCAGGAATAAAGAGAATTCATCATTAGACGCAACCGTTAGCAACTGGAAGGTTGATGAAACAACCTTATTGTTCCCGCTGTCCTGTGATTTGCTGTATTATTTGTGAATGATGCACATTGAAATGCGTAACAGGTACTTGTTCCTCGTTCGTGTTGCTGTAGATAAAATGAAGCTAGGTGATGGACGAAAAGAACAGATTGAAAAAAATTCAAGTTTTAATCTAGAAGACGGGTTTTCAGAGTCTGGTAGCTAGCTTATCAAAGAGAAAATGGACATTTGCACCCTCCCATCTACTTTATTGCTATTATTTCTGTAAAAGTTTTACTTGATGTTCCATTCATACAAGTTTCTCTGGTCTTGTGGGGTTTACCCACATTAGCTATGATGCTTTGGTTACCTTGTCATTTACAGTGCTATAAGTATGAGCTACCTTTTTTTTTATTATAACCGTAGTTCATTCAGCCTTGGTCATCTAACTTTGGCGTTGGGCCTTACATGACGTCAAAGTAGACAAGGTCTAATAGCGAGGTTAGCTAGCAACTCTTGACAGACATCACGATGGCAGTGGAGCGTCCTCAAGTCCATTCAGACAAATCTAGATTTTAAATAATCATGGTCACACTTCCTTCCTCATTTTATTTTCCTTGGCCCAGACTATCTCGTCACTCACCATATCTTTATGTACTTAAAAAAAACAAAACATCGATCCATTTTGTCTCTGGCATAGGCTTGGTGAAGTTGAATATTTGGAATTACTTCATTTGTTTTCTTTTTTTTCCCTCATTTTGCCACCCCTTGAAGAACTCTAGCGCTCCCTAGGGGACATGCACAGCCAACACTTTGAAAAGCCCTGATCTAGAGAGGTTGCATTAGGTCAGCTGAAACTGTAATAGCTTTGGTGGTGTAAAAACCAATTTTGCCTTTATCCTGTTGTACTCTACTGTACAAATAACATTTTAATGTCTGCAGATCTTTCCCTAACTGAGTTGTTAAGGGGGGTTTGGTTCTCTGGTCCGCACGTGTTTTGTGGACTTTAAGGTATTTTTCCGAGGGCTGTCCGGTCCGTGGACAGAAAGGTATCCGGTTCGAGAACCTCTGGTCTCATCTTTGCTTTTGGAGATGTTGTGGTTCTGTTAGCATCCTCAACTCCTGTAAGTCAAAAGCCATGGTAACCACCTGAGAGAAAGATGGAGTCCTCATCTCAGATCGACGGTCAGTATCTGTCTATTGAGGAGCCTTGTCAGCAGAATACTTGGTACAATTATTTTTATAAAAAACAATTAATCTGTTACATGATTAATGTGTAATTCTATAGATTAATACCCTTTAGGACCTTGATTATATTGTGTGTCACTGCCTTTAATGTGTTCACTTCAACAAAGAGTAAACTGCATTAATTTGAGCTTGATTGTATCACTTCAGTGGTAACCAGGGTCCTCAAATTGAGTCCAAACATTTATATTTGAACTCTTAAGTGGAAGTGAACACTTCTTTATTATTATTTTTTGTATGCAAAATATCTCCTGGTGAGAAATTTGATGATTTTAAGAAGACTGCAACTCAAACCGTGCTGCCACGGTTCCATAAAACAAAGATGGCAGCAACACACCAGCACACACACCCTGATTTACTAACCTGCCTTCAAATTTGACATTACAGTGTGTTCAGATTTACTGCCATCCCACAGCGGACATTTTGTGTTTCGTTTTTTTTGTGTTTTTAAAGTAATGTTTGTGGACACTTCTGTCCAGGTCAAGTACAGTGTTTCTGTAAATAAGTCTCTCTGACACATTAAATGAATGTGTAAACATTGTGTTACATGAACATGTCCAGAGTTCCAGTTGAATAAAAATTGTATATAAAAATATATGTATTTTTCTTTAAACGTCATAAATCAGGGGCTGCAGTACACGTGATAGTCCATCAGAGGGAGCACTTTATGCTTGAGATCAAGCTGCAGTAGTCATGCGTCTTAAATTAGAATATCATACATTTTATTTATTTTAGTGGTTTGATTCAAAAAGGTTAAACTTATTGATGGATTAAACATGAACTGATTTCATTTAATTTTGATTATGATCAAAATTCCTCAGAAAATGAGAACATTTTAAAACCGCCAATGTAGACGACTACTTACTTGACATTTGTCCAGCAGACAGTGCTGACAAAGAAAAACTGAAAACGAAATGTGCACAAAACGGAAGCACACAGTTTTAAGACAATTGTGACACAATAGCCTTTTAAGAGTTTGTCAAGTTGGGAACCCTTAACTAAGTTAAAATAGCAATTTTTACAACTGTGTTTTTTGGTATTTTAGTCCCAAACCTATTAAGACCCAGAAAATAATAAAAGCAAAAAGTTTAACAGTATAAAACCATATAAACCGTATGCTACAGTATAAAACCGATTCATCTGCAGTTCTGAAACTGTTATGTAAAAAGTAACATTTCAAAGTCTAGTTTGTCTTTCAGGGTTCACCTCTACATTAGTTACTTCTAACTTCACATTTCAGGCCATGAAGCTATATGTCTGTAAATAAATCTCTAATAATACAACAGAAACAAATTACCAAAAACAAGTCTTTTATTATTTGGCCTAATTTAGCCAGTGCATAAACACTTAACACATTTACTACCCCAAATCCCCCCTCTAAGTATCAATGGGAACTTTTTCCTCCTCCTGCTGCTACTGCCTGCTCTTCATCACAACGGGCAGTCGTAGATGTGGATGGCGCGGTCGTCGCCGGCCGAGACGATCTTTGAGCCTTTGCTGTTGTACTTCACACACCACACCTTGGAACGACAGACGTTGCAAGTACAGTAGCAATAAAAAAGCTCAGTGAACAGAGGAACAGATCAAACTCTGCAAATATCGCTGCAGCCTCGGTTCTAATGAATGCTGGCAGAAATTTTGTGAGACAAACCAACAAAAAAATAGATTCGCAAGTAGACTGAAGTTTGGGCTTTGACTGAACCGTTTTAATTGATTCACATGCTTCAGTCTAAACCACTGATGATCTGGCTGTAGATGGGAAGATGAAGCGCCGCACTAGTCTCACGACAGAAGTGCCAAAAAAATTTAGAAAATCCAGCGGCAAGATGCTGCCACTTGTTTCATGGTGGAAGTTTTATGTTTTGGTTCAAGTGCAGTTTACTGCCATGTTTACTGCCTTGTTCTTCTTCAATGGAATAGTGTAAATTAAAACTTCTTATGGTTTTCTTATTGCAAAAAGCAAAAATTGAGATCTTCCCAGAAAAGGTGATTAGTAGCGCAGGATTTTACTCCTAGTTATTAATATTTATCCTCTACTGTTGGTTGGTCAGTCACAGAAAATTCCCAAGATTGACAAATTCTCACACAAAGGTAAATATAAAGAAAACCAGAAGAGTCAGGTTCCTCACCTGGTCTTGATGGTCGAAGAAAGTGTTGATACAAGCTCTGGTGCTGGCGTCCCAAACTTTCACGCTCTTGTCAGACGAGCTGAGGGGAGCAGAAAGAAGAAGGTTTTTACGTTTTGACGGATTCACACCGACACGAAGCTAGGGGAACTAGAGGACAAAACACGTCACATCCTATCATAACAACAACATATTGAGGTGTGGAAGAGCTGCTTTTAGTGTTCCACCTGGAGACAAAGTGGGTGTGATCCGGAGAGAACGCCACATTAAGAACCCAGGACCCATGGCCACTCAGCGTGCCGGCAAGGTTGGCATGTTGTCTGAGGAACAAATAAAGCACTGCTTTAATCCGCTACTTTTTCCACAATTTCTCCATAAGTCACTAAATTACGATTGACCAAAGCGATAAGGCACAGTAAGTGACACTTACACGTCGTATATTTTGATATATCCGTCGTCGGAGGCGGTGACCAGCAGCTGGGAGTCCGGGGAGAAGGTGAGGGATCTGATGGGCATGGCGTGACCTGCGGACACGAAATCACACAGAATATCAAACTCCTCGTCTGGACAGTACTAAGTCTAAATGATTCCTGAACACTTATTAGTTCACAATTTTACTCTTTTCCAGACAAATTTCAAGAGTTCAACAGGGTTTTTTTTTTTTTTTAATTGTATTTTGGATATTTGACACAAAAAGTCAGCTTTAACTCTTAAGAGGCACAGCACCATGTTTCAGCTTATATTAGCATTATTATCTGTACATTTTGTAATTGTCAAATGGGGATTAGAGTAACATTTAAAACATGGAAGACAAAAAAAAACATCTAGAAAAAATTCTAGCATATTTCCTCACTTGTCCAGAACAGAAAACTGGCTAAATAAAGTTCCAGACTTTTCCAGACTGTTTGCATGGATCTGTGCTGTTTTTAGTCAACTTTTAAAGTATAAATACAAGAAGCTCACCATTGATATATTTCTACAGTGGTCCTACAACATATGTGCAGAATAAATGTATGCACAGACAGAGACACTCAAACCTTCACACAACAAATGCTACACAGATTTTTTTTCTTTTCTCGTCAAAAGCCCAGAGTTTTCTAAACTCAAATTTCCAGATTTCCCAGTTGTTTTCAGGACATCTTAAGGTGGACACATCACAAAGCATTAACAGAAAAGTGAAACATCATGGCAAAATCTGAGAATGTGTTGCATTATAATCTAAATTAAAGTGCTAAATGAAAGAATTATGTTTAAATAAAATCAAAAATAAAACCTTAAAGGAAATAACTTGGGCTTTTTCCTGCCTCTAATAGATGACCTGCTTAATCCTAATGCTGTAAAATTAAAAACCAAACACACTGATAAAGGTCTAAATCCTCATTAAAAACCATCTAAAATGCTTGATTTGTCTGGCTTGTAGTCAAAGGGTTATTCCTAAAAAAAAAATTCTTCTTTTTTCTTCATATAAATCTGTAAATTAGCCGACCTTCAAGTGTGTGGAGTAGCTTCCCGGTGGCGATGTCGAAGATGTTGATGATCCCATCGATCGCGCCGCTGGCTAAATACTTTCCATCGGGGCTCTGAGGAGCAAGAAGGAAATGTGAAATGGAGCCAAAATGGCCGCCACAGCGCTGTGAGGAAGTTTCGGGACACTTTCAGATTCCTCCTGTTTTTGCTTTTTATGTCACATGTAAATATTTCAGAGAATCAAACTCATTTGAAGCAGAGTAAAAATAAAAACCCCACAAGTTCACATGCTACCTCAAGCTTGTGAACATAAGCTTGAGATAGATTTTAGTGTTTTACTGAAATTTAGGTTTTTGAAGGTAAATCTTTTTTTTAAAAAAATCTGGATTTTTTTTTTCCAACTATAGAAGTTTCTATCTCATAAAAGTGATTTTTTTATTCTCGTAATTTTAGGACATTATTTTTCTGATGAAAAATTATATTTTCTGCTAATATTATGGCATTCTCAATTATTTATTCTCCATTGTACAACTCATAGAAGGAATGGTTGAAATAAAATCCACTTTTTGAAAATATTTTCTGTAACTTATTTTTTTTCAAAAAGAAAACAAGTAAAAAATAAAAAAAAGAAGTAAAATCAGACAATATATGGTCCTTCAGGAAAGTTCTGGGTCCTGAGGTCTCCTCCCTGTGGGACGCCCCGCAAAACTCCAAAGAGAGGCGGCTGATCAGATGCCTGAAACATCTCAACTGACGCATTTCTTTGTTGATAAAATTACTTTGACGATTGAAAAAAAAGTGGGGAGAAAAAAAAAAAAGCAAAAACAAGGTACAAATACCTTCAAAGCATTAAAACAAAATGGCGACTTACACGGAAAGGAGTCACAACGGTAAATAAAAACTCAGACCAGATCTGAAACGAAAACAAGCGACTGATTCTCACGTAAGCTATACTGAGGATGAATTTTCCTCTGGTGTCCAGGGAATATTCCTTCTTGCCGCTTTCCACACCGAAGATGTTCACTTTTCCAAGATGGCTGCCTGTGGCGATGTACTTAGAGTCTGGAGAGAAGGCGACTGTCCACGCATCGACTATAAGAGCGACAGAAAATGGATAAGAGGATACGAAGCATTTACCTCTGAAAAACAAAATCTGCGCTTGTGCATTGCAAAAAAAAAAAAAAAAAGATCTACATCATGTTCTTAAATCACTGGGCAATCTCAGTCCAGGTGAGATACAAAAGCAAGGCGAGAATAAGCTCCTCCCACCTGGTCCGGCGTCCATGGACTTGATCTGTTTCCCCGACTCCAGGTCCCACAGGCGGATGTGTGCATCCAGGGAGCTGGAGGCAGCGATGGCTCCGTGGTGACTAATGTCCACAGAGACCACGCCCAGCTGGTGGCCCTCCAGAGTCCACTGCAGCTCCAGCTTCTCGTCCGACCTGGAGGAACCGAGAGATATGCGCGCTACTTCCAGGCCTAGTCAAAGCCTTAGATTTTAACAGCTGGCTTTCAGATGGATTCGATTATTATTTAACCGGGAAATTTGATAGGATGTGAAATTTCAGCTTCATTTGAGGATGTGGAATAAGCAAAACTTTGACAAAGCTAATATCACTGAGCCGGCTCCATTAATTCTGGAGTCCTAAACCATTAGCTAAGGTCTTTTTCAAGTGTAACTGGAACATCAGCTGTACTGGCGTCCAGCAGAAAAATAACAGATAAATTTGATCATTTAAGACAACATCACTGTAAGTAGGAGGGAAGGTGGAAAAGAATAGAATGGAGAAAGGATCACAGAGAGGCTGAAAAGAAGAGTGGAAGAAAGTCAAGCAGGAAGGACAGAAAGAAACAACAGACAAGAGAATGAAAGAAAACCATCAGTGCCGAAAAAGATGAAGAAATTCACACCATTTCCAGACTTTGACCAGATCATCTAGTGAACCGGTGATGATGGTTTCCGAGCCGTCCGCTTCACTTTTGCCCCACGCTGCTGTCCAGATGGCATCGTCATGAGCTGAAGGGAAACAAGGGAGATAAGAAGAGAAATCCCAGCTCAAACCAAGCTCCCTCAGCTCAAACAAACAAACTCAGATGCTGGCTCTCCTAATTCCTCTTCTCTGTCCACATGAACAGTACCAAATATCACCAGCATGCGCTTTGTCATTCAAAGTTGAATTATCCCACAGAGATAGATCAGGACTCTCGTTTGAAACCCTTAAATAATGTGAAACTCTAAAAACAGCGGTGGTGTTGGTGAACCATGCTACTCACCATGTTCTTGCTTGAACAGAATGCTGTACTGAAATTAAAGCACAAAACCAAAGTCAACCTCTGTCTAAATATCACCACAACAAACAAGAACGTATATAATTTACTCATTACCTGGGTACTCATTGCTTTTGGTCCTGGAAGTATTTCACCCTGTATTCAAAATAATGCATGTTTTTTTAAACTGCCATTTTGAAGTTAACACTGTTATTTTTAAATGTACAGAGTTGTTTGCTGTCTTAGAACTGATTTTGAAAAGACAATTTCTAAATAGCAACTTTGTTCTTTTGCCGTGAACATATACAAATGAAGCAAAGGTATTATCTAACCCAGGCTAGTTCTCTCTATCTCGCTGTTTTTGTTTTTAAATTAACTTTATTAGTTACAATAAACAGCAACACACAACTGTACTGTCCTCACAAAAATTGCCAGGGGGAGCATAAAAACCCCCAACAAAAAACATAATGACAAGAAAATGACAGTCAAAATAATCTTGCATAAAGAAAATAGTACGCATTGTGACATATGTTACAGTGAATTAACATAATAAATAATCCAAAATTGTAAGTTGATTTCAAGCCCATATTGTTGTTTTTGCTTTTTGATTAGTTGAAGGTCAAATTGTAGATATATAATGTTTAAGTTCAATCAAAAAAAACTGAAAAGTCTGGATTTTTTCCTCAAAAATCTGCATTTATGTAGGTGAAATTTAGCCTTAATAATTAATTAATTGATAACAAAACTCTTCACGTTCATTTTTTTCAATTTGTTGAAATCCAAACAAGTCATTTTCCTAGTATTACTAAAAGCCTACTGATATATTTGAGACAACAAAGCTACAAAAATGTGGCCAAAATACTTTAGAATGAGGACACAACCAGAACAAATGAGTGACCGATTCACAGAAGGAACAGTTTGCAGCAATGTGAGAGTTGAACTTCTTTAGATAAACTTTAACGGGGTCGATCCGGTGTACGACCGTATCAAATGCTTTATAACAGTCTAAAAATAAAATAAAACCATTATCGTGAACAAGATCAGGATAATCTAAAACATTCAAAACAAATCTTATATTATTTGTAATATGCCTACTTTTCATAAAACCAGATTGAGTTTCATCAATAATTGTAGGACGGATTTTAATATTTTAGCAAACAACTAATGCAAATATCTTATAATCATTGTTAAGAAGACAAATGAGACGCCAATTATCTAGAAGTCACGGAGTTTTTGTTTATGGTATAAGAGTGGTTAAACCCTTTGTGAAGATTGCAGGGAGCGAACCATTTTCTATACTTTCATTAAAAACCTGCAAAATAAAGGGAGAAAGGTCGAAAAACAGTGATAGTAACTCCAGCTGTGGTGTTGCTAACGGCTAACTGCGTCACACTGGTGACGCTATCACCACGCGCCGGATTGTAAGCGACATTGTAGGGAAATACAAACGATATTGACGACGAAAAGCGCTCACTTACCTTCAAAACCCCAAACTTTATACTAGAAATTTGGTCCTCACTGATTTACATGTGAAACTGCATCATGACAACATTTGATGTAACTTCCGCCCTCGAACTTCCTTGGCTTTTGCTAATATTGAGAAACGTCAAATAGCCTCGCTATCGCCCCCACAGATGCGGCAAAGAGGGGTATTACAGAAGAGGTGTTGGTCTTTGTTGTCAGTAAGGCAACTGCACATGACAACATTTGAAACTGAACGCAATTACAATACAAAGTGAAAAGATAATAGAAAAAGAGGGGTTACATGTCAAGTGTTTAAAAAACAAAATAAAGGAATGAGTTTGGTCAACTATTTTTTATCTTAAAACATGGACATATATCCAGCTCTGGAAAAGTTAAGAGACCAGTACATTGGACCCCATTGAAAACCTCACGGTTATTCCACCAAATATCGATTCCTGAACTCTCCCAGAGTTAAAACATTAATGTTGTTGTTTCTAAATGAATATGAACTTGCTTTGAACATTTCTCATTTTTTGCAAATAAATACAACATTTTTGCTTGGAATTTTGGAGACATGTTGTCAATAGTTCATAGAACAAAAGAATAATGTTTATTTTTCTCAAACATATACCTGTAAGAAGAAAAATCTGAGTAACCAATAATTTTAAATTGTCTCTTATTTGTAAGATATATATTGTATCTTAAACAATATAAGATACAATATATATCTCATATTGTAATTTAATTTTAATGGCATAAGTAAGTGTTGAATTTCAGTCCAGCAATATTCTACATCAATACATTCATTCATCAAAGTACTTTCCATATTTTTTTTTAATAAACTGGTTTGTTGGATATGTCTGATTAAATATTTTTCATGTGAACTTCCTTTACCTCTTGCTGTTCAATGCTATCAAGAAAATCAAGAACATTTTGGACAACCCTGAGCATCCTCTGTCTGTCATACAACATCAGAGTGTCTTCAGTCAGAGGCTTCTTCAAATTGGCTGTAACACAAACAGCTACAAGAGATCCTTTCTTCCCATAGCCTTCAGCATCTACGGCAACGCTTAGACGAACCTTGGATAATATAAGTTACAATATTTAATTTCCCTTTGGAATTGGTAAAGTATTTTTAAATTGAATTGAACTGAATTATCTGAACTGTTCCTTCGTAGCTCTGGCTGGCCAATATCCTGCAGAGTTTTGCAGATTGGTTAAGAAGTTTGTTTTGGTCTTATCTGACAAAGTATCTTCTTCTATATGTTTTCTGTGTCCACTACAAGTCTTTATTAGCTTCTCTATACCTTTCAAGGCACTGTAAGTACAAGGTGAGAGTACAAGAGAAGTATTATTCCGAGGAGAATTATGTAATAACCTCAACCGAAGGTTATTAACATCAAAGTGATTCTCCTGGCATCTTGGAGCTAATCAGACAAAAATAACAGAAGTTATTTTTCTGTTTAGATTTTTTAGATGTTTTATTTTTTTTTATGAAGATCCTAAAAGCACATAAGCTTTTAGCTGTGAAGGTACTGCAGCAGTAATTAACTAACTATTTAGATCCCACTGATTAAGTTTTTTAAACCTTGATTTAACCATTATTTTAGCAGGAAGTGCCTGGAGATCAAGTCTCTTTCTTTGAGAAAAAGTGGAACACCACAAGTACGACAATATTAAAAGGCACAGCTGACCAAAACACCAAAATTCACTTTAGTGAAAACAAAATGTTAAAAAATAATAATAGAGTATAAGATTAAGACTTCATAAAATAATTTAAAAGGGGTTTAGCTATAGCAGTTACTCTCTTTAAGAAGAGTTTTCATGGAATTAAATTTTGGACTTTTAATGACTTTTGCAAATTACTCCAGGACCATCGAGCAGCACAAGAAATTTTTTTCTCTTCCCAGTTTTGAGCAGATTTTGCAGACACTGAAGAGATGTGTTGATCAGAAACTGTGTCCACCCCTCACTGGAGACACGAGACTAAGCAAATACGGGGGTATTGTCCCCAAGGCAGCTTGTTGTCTCTTTGTTTCAGTCAAGCCCCTGAAAGCAAGACATAAAGTTCACAGCGGTGAGCCAGGCAGCGTTTGTAATGAAATGCAAAGCACTGCAATATTGTATTCGGACAACGTAGAACTGAGGAAGCTACGTTCATGTACAGCAGACAACGTCTCTGTAGTCCAACACATTCAGGAAAGTTGTTTGCACAAGCTTTGTCCTCACACTGGGCTTCAGTCAGGATTTGAGTCAACATAAGAAGCTAAGGGCATCATCAGTACTTTTTCCCCTCATAAGGTCAAATATATGCTTTAAGTTTGGAGAACAAGCTTTTGAGATAATCATAAGCTTGGCACAGGACAGAGACAAAGTAAAGAACAGAAACCCTGGACCAACTGTGTCTTCTGTGGAAGGAAGAAAATAGAGAACATGTAGTTACTGGCAGCAATAACCCAGTCAAACACGGTTAAACACAGGAAACACCAGGCCTGGGGAAATAGAAAAGAGAAGAAAAGGTTCACTGGGAACCCAATAGGAACATGGAGTTCATCTCCATGTTCACAATTAGTTGAATCAAAACCAACTGTGTCAGGTGATGGTGAAACGTTTTGGCACAGGCTCGCCCTTCAGTCAGATATTGACAAAGTTACTGACTCTGAAATGGAGCAGCTGCATCTTCTGCCCGGAAAACATCATGCTGCTTGATTCAGTGATCGATGTAAACACTGGATTAATTCAGCTGAATGGCATCCTAGAGAGGCAACACAGGAGATGTACAGGACAACTTTAGACTGATATCATAATGACTACAAGCAACCATGAAGAGGGCACTAGTAAGTCGACCAGAAACGGGTACTTGTAGGGAGTAAGTGAAAAGCCAGCTGAATGGTAAGAACAAAGTCCAAGCCATCAATACCCTGCTGGAGATTGAAGTCACTGAAATCACCTCACAGGGCAAAAAGAGTTTGGCACAAAGTCCAGCAACCTGAAGGGCTCGACACACAGAAGGAGGTGTCGCTTCTTCTCCGTTCTTTTTCTCTTGAACTTGTTTTCTTGCATGCAGAAAACAAGAAAAGAGAATCCATACAGGAACATAAAGCAAAGTTTAAAACTCGATTAGTAATCATGGTTTATCTTTCATCATTTGCCTGATATTCCAAAGGCCACATATTTAGTATAATTTTTGACTCTAATCCTATGGATACTTTTTGCTTTTTGTAGTTCTTTAGATCCCAATGTTTTTGATGGCATAAAATCTTTGCCATCAAAAACATTGGGAGAACTGGCAAATTTATACCAGCAAATACACATAGCAACCTTAAGGTAGGGATACTTGACTGTCGGGTGAAACTTCAAGATGAACCTAAAATGCACAATAATCTTCCCAGGTGAACTCAATGTGACTTTCAATAAACGTTTGATTGCTCAATGTTTCAGTCCTTTTTCAGTACTGACTGAAGTTTCCCGCTTCAGTCAGTACTAGTAACTCAAACAGCCCTCCTCATCATCCTGTTCACATTTTGACAACTGATCAATCGTACCTTTGCCATCGCAAGGCTTCAAACAGGAAGTGACCTCAGAGTGTCATCAGCAGTTTGCAGCTGCGATCCAGAGAGACTGGAAGAGTCACAAAAACGCTGTGACTTTGTGAGAGGCTCACCAAAAACTCTCCTGAATGAATAGGTGAAAGAACTACCTCATACCTGGTTAGCATGGTGAAGGATGTATGATGCTGTGGGCTTGTTTTTCCTGTTCCACTGAATGGCACCATTAATCTTTTCAAATACCAGGAAATTTTTGAAACATTGGCGCATTCAGTCTGTGAACTTAAAGTTCTTAAAGGAAGGTCAAGAGAAAGTTAATTAAAAATAAATAAATAAATAAAATTTGTTCCTTAACACATTTACATCCTAGAAGAATTCAGTCTTTTCCACGTCTAAGCAGACATTGTGGTCCTGCTTTACTGTAATAAACGGGACAAAGCTTTAAGGGGGAGGGACCTCCGCCGCCTCCCATTAAAGGCAGCGGCTATAAAAGGGAAGAAGGAGAAGATTACTCCAGCACTCTGAAGGAGCTGCGGAGAGAGCGCCCATCTCTGGGAATCCAGAAAAAAAATTAAATAAAATTAAATAAATAAATAAATAAGAGGCTCCGCTGGGTGTAACGTGCAAGTGGGAGGCTGAGCTCAGAGCAGAGGAGCACAGTGAAGAAGGAGGAGGAGAAAGAGTCAGAGAGAGAGAGAGAGACAGCAGAGTGTGGAACAGGTTCCTTCTGCAGCCCTCGTACGCAGCCTCAGCAGCCATGCCTAACTTTGCCGGCAACTGGAAGATGAAGAGCAGTGAGAATTTTGATGAACTTCTCAAAGCCCTGGGTGAGTCTCTTCCTGTCTCCTCCTGTCGTTGCCGTGTGTAGGTTTCGCTCCCATATCACATCCAAAAAGAAGCAGAAAGCAACCCCCTTTTTTTCTCCTCTTGCTTTGGGATTGCCACGACTCCCCCCAACCCTCCTACAACGTGATACTGTTCTGAGAAGCTCCCTGGGAAAAGCAGGCAGAGATGCTACTGAGAGGGAAATCCCTCAGCCGTTCCAGGAGACAAGACTCACTGGATGCTGAATTCCAGCCTGAACAGACGTTGTATTGTTACGTGAAGTGAGAAAAGGAGGAAAGGGGTGAGAGAGGGGGAGAGAGGATAACATTATTCATGTTAAGCATTTAAGTAGGGCATGCATTACTGGCAGGGGAGGTCCGTGGATCACTGTGTTGTTCTTCTGTCTCATGTCCTTTTTCATCCTTTGTCAACCTGCTCAGTCTTTCCAGATGATTGTGGTGGTTTAGATTTAGACCAGTTTAACTGGGTCACTCGATTGTGTTGCAGCGTTTCGTCACGCCGCCGGGGCCGCTGAGACGGACGGGGACGCGGCAAAGGGCTTGACGTCTTTTAGAATAATGTAGAAACCTTCAGGGAGATGGTCCCACTGACGAGCTGCTCAGGAGCTCAACGGGAAGATGGCAGGTTACTTTTAAAGTCCCTCACATTTCCACAAGTTGAACTCATAATGTGTTTTTTGGGGGGAGGGTTAGGGTATTTTGTGTGGAAAGACGGACACAAAGTACCTGCTAAATACAGATAAATCCTAAAAGAAGACCCGTTAGATACTGCAAAAGACCTGAGACTGGGCTGGAGGTCCATCTTCTTGCAGGATACCAACCGTGAACAATGGCATTACGATGGCAGAGTTTAGGTTACGTGTTAGAACGGCCCAGTCAAAGTCCACACTTGAAAAATCAATATTCAGAGACAATCAAATCAAATCAAGAAAGTAAATGTCAGTGTTCAAAGGCTAAAAGCTGGTGCACCTGAAAAATGAATACAAAGACAGAACACACCTTTCATAGTTCATGGTCTTTTCTTTTAAATTGAAAATTTTGCATGATTTTGCTTAAGCTTCACAATTATGCACTCATTACATAAAGTCTCAATTAAATACATTGAAGTTTGTGGCTGTAATCTGACAAAATGTTACAAGTGAACAAATGAGAACAATTATTATA
>CAEFZY010066210.1:0-37421 GCA_903066815.1 Brachyrhaphis roseni
TCTTTTTTTATTTGCTGCATTTCATTCGGGGGTGTTTGCGTCTCTTTTTATTTGCTGCATTTCATTCGGGGGTGTTTTCTTTTTTGTTTGCATGTTTTCTCTTTTGCTGCGCATTTGCACCTGTCGGCCACCGTACTAAAGAGCCACTTGTGGCTCTAGAGCCACTGGTTGCCGACCCCTGCAGTAGACAAAATTGTAAAATGTCTCACTTTGCTAAAACTTTGTAGACTTTACTAAACATGTGCATTGGTGGGATTTTGATTGGCAGATTTTAAACATACATTTATTTATTTACATTTCTGGCTGTTTATTTTAAATGCAATGGTCTAGTGCCCTTCAGCAGATCAGCTGATTGAGAGTTTTCCAAGATAATCATAGTGTAATGAAACCTTGCGACCACAGGTACATACCAGCTTTCATACAGCAGCACAACATGTATTTTATTTTTTTTGAAATACCAACAGGACTTTATGAGTCAACAAACCTTTCATGGCTTTAGCTGAATATATGTCAAGGATTGTAACAAAGAAGTGGGTAAAAGTTTTTCTTGCTGTGTTTATTTCAGAATACCAATGAGTATTTGTTTAACTAGATCATTCATCACAAGCTCCCTGAATTGGATTTTTAATACTAGTGGTGTTGGTGTTCATTAGAGGTATTCACCTATTCTTCTTGCACTCTTTCACAGCTTCACTGAAACTCCATTACATCTGCTGTCCTTCTTTGGGATGTGATGTGAGATTAAACTCTTTTCCCGTCTCTGAAAGGCGCCTACTGAACTGCTGCTGCTGAGAGAGAGGCTGCTCCAACAAAAGGACTTCAGATTGTAATCGTCTGTCTTCTGAACAGACCGCTCTACCCAGAGATGGGACTGCAGGTTCAGTATATTTGGAGCAAATAAGTCGTGGCTCTGCTTAGTTCTTGTAACCACAGAACTCGTAGATGACGTCATTGGTTGTAACTGTAAAAATCTAAAATGCAAAAACTCTCTCTATTTGCATTACTAAACTGTAATAAAAACATGAACAAGGAGCAATGCTGTCCATGTCACTTTCTGGCAGTCTCTCAACCCATACATCCGTTATTTCATCATTACTTCTCTCATTTCCATGGTAACAAATACAATAGGACATTCACTTGTTGCTTCTGTCAGTATACGATTTTAAGGCGGTACATGTGTTTATATAAAGTGCCAAAAAAAATCTGAGCTCATTTTTCAGATTTGTGTAAAGGCAGACTAAGCAGTTAATTAAACTTTTTTGTAACTTCATGTGCAAGTAAAACACTCACTAACACTGAAGTTTTGTGAAGTGTTTTCTGATTTCTTTTTATAAGGTTTTTGTTCCCATGGTGTGAACTTTAAAATGGTATTAGATAAGCCTTATATAAATAAAGCTTCATCTTAAGAAAAAGGACAACACTTTCCATGATCCAGCAAATCAGTATATAAATATACTGATCAACATTCAAAAATAATTACTGTTTTTTTAAAACAAATTCTTTGTAAATATTTTCATTAGATTTAACTAAAGATATCAAAGATGTCTTGAACTGTTGTTATGAACCTGGCTGAAACAAAAAAAAAGAAAAAAGAAAACCTTCAGACATGTTTTTGTAGATATGAAGTTACATTTAAATAACCGACCCCGGGCAGATTCCCGGCCAGGCGTCTTTCTGCATGGAGTTTGCATGTTCTTACTGTGAATGCATAGGTTCTCTCCGGGTACTCCGGCTCCCAACCACAGTCCAAAACCATGACTGTCAGGTTAATTGTGAGATTCTCCTTATGTGTGTGCATGGTCGTTTGTCCTGTCTGTCTCTGTGCTGCCCTGCGATGGACTGGTGTCCTGTCCAGGCTAACCCCGTCTCTTGCCTGAAATGTCTTGTTGCAGACAGGCACCAGAACCCCTGCTGACCCCAATAGGGAAAAGGGAGTAAGAAAATGGAAGGATGGATAAATTGAACTTCCCAGAGTAAACTTTTATTTTGCTGTACACAGACTTTTTCCTTTAAATGTTTTCACTAACAAGGTTGGTTTAATTTTTCTATCTTTGTTCTTGTGAAGTTTGCTCTCTGTAAAAAAAAAAAAGGAGAAAAAACATAAAACAAAATAATAGAATTTGGTATTTCTTCTTGGACTGGTTCTGAACTTGCTCTGACCTCAACATCAGAGTGCATATGGAACCGTTAAGTTTGTGCGCCTCTGACCCTTGCATATATAAAAAATAAAATAAATAATAATAATAATAATAATAATAATCCCATGTACTTGATTTAAAAAAAATAACAAAACCTAAGGATAAACAACTGTTTTTAGTTGATGCCCTCACCTTAATTTAGAAATGTTTGTTGTACATTAGTGGGTATTTAATAAAGGAGCTTGTCATTCAGAGCAGCAGGCAGTTCATAGTCTGGTCCTTCCTTTCCACTGTCACCACATGCTTGTTCAACATGAATACAAACTAATTTCCATTGCATTTTATTACAGCTGCAATTCAAATGGAACTATGTCTTTGAAAGTTGGATACGTCTGTATTATTGAAATGCATCAGACTGATTTGATTTTGTATTTCCAAAATATATCAGGCATATATTATACTGTGCATGGCTATGGATTGTATTTGTTGTGAATTTGCGCTGTATGAATAAAAACTGAAATGTAATTTGAAGCAATTTAGATTATTATTGTTAACAGTTAACATGAAAAAAAGTCCTATCAATGAGTTTAACTTTACACTTTAGCTTGTGAGAAAAACAAAAAACATAGAAGAGAAGAAACTTTCCTCCCCCTTTGTATTTTTTATATATTTTTTTCAATTCTGTAAAAATTATATCACCAAACCACAAATACACTAAATCATGAGAAAAACATTTTTGCAGTTAAACACCAGTGATGGTTATAAGTACGTATTTGATCAAACAGACAAAATGAAACTATGTTCTACTCTTTTCAAGTTTTGCTTTTAATGTTTTGTTTTTAAGATAATCACTTAAGGGGATTCATCATGTTTTTGTTCCGTTCCATAAAACAGTTTTATAAAGAGCATAGGATCGGAAGTCCTCCCACACTTATGAATAAAGAGCGTTTCTGACAGGTTCTCAGGTCAGAAGCCGCCTGCATTATAAAGCTGTGAAAGAGTCATACATTCCAAAATACCTGTTAAGACTTTAAAATTGGTCTGATGTTGCTCGGTTGATGTTTTCTATTGACTTTATTTCTTTATGTCTATTGGCAGAATCTTGCACAGAGAAAGAAGTGTCCTTGCTTTGGAGATGCTTTTGAAATAGTGGAAAACTGTTTTCAGAGTTCTCATTTTGCTTCATTTTAAGTAAGCTTTAAATGAACAGAATGTCTTTCTGACAGGATGAATCAATCGTTACTTCTTTTGTTGATGTTTAAACTGAGACAGATTCTGTCATATACGTTTATTTCCGTCCACTAATTACTTTATAAATGACTCCATTATTGCACAGTTTCAGCCTCCAGTGTCACCTACACTTACCGCCCACCTCAGTGCTCTGACACACCTTCGCTCTGATGAAAACGAGGACTCTATGAGCTGTTCTGGTGGTAAAATTGGACTGTTAGATTTTGCATGAATTCTCTTTGAAGTGTCAGGAGATAAAAAGGGAAGCTCACTGTGTTTTTAGTGTTCATTGTGTGACAAGAGTAAAAAGAGGAGGAGGTTAGGTACCTAGTCTGTAATTTAACATGAATGTGAAGAAAATTGAGCTGTACACTGAATAAAACTCCTTCAGATGTTGGAAAGTTTGCTTCCAAGTTAGCAGACTCTTTTTTTTTTTTTTTTTGCTTTGTCCTTCTTACTCCTTCTTAAAATGCAGCTCAAGAGAGTCTGACAATAATGTGATTCTTTTTGTCACAATGATGTGTAGTTAGCTAAAGAAAATAAAATAAAAAAACTGATTTCAAAGACAGAAATGAAAAGAAGACCAGCAGGTAATTTTCTTCATCCCTCACAACAGATAAATATGTACTTTAAAAAAAAATACTGGGCTGGATTTTTCTTTTTTCTAAAAGACTTTGAAATGTTCAGGCAATTTCAAATAAGAATATTTCTATAAACCACATATTTAAAAAAAATATATATACAGTATATATATGATCCGGTGCTATGTTGAGGGTTTACTGCACAGCAACATTTTATTTTATTATAGAGAGCTTTGATGGAAAAAAAGCACTGAAAGAAAAAGAAGCAGTTTTACTCAAATGATGACAACTTCTTGCAATGGTCAAAATGCAAACATTTTTTACAAACAAGCTTAATATGTGATTACATAAAAATCAGCATTCTGATCACTAAAAAGTAAAGACATTATGGACTATTCTGCACAATTTACATTCACACTTACACCAAACTGATTTGTTGCGATTACATGTGGAATTCCTTTAATTCATGTACATTTCTTTATTTGTGCTTTTTCCTGGAATGAAACATTCATCCTTGCGAGTACAAGATTGCTGTCAAAGTGATGTTTTCAATATATTTGCAAAGCTGTTGTAACATTACACATTTGACCTGTTGGGGAATGAATGACTGCAAATGCAAATTGAGAACACCTTGTAGTCTTTCAGCCTCTATAAGCTTTATCTTAATAACTGAAATTGTATTTGTAAAAGGAATTTGTTCTGCGGTAATCTAGGAAGGTTTTTAAGGCATTTTACAATGTGAATTAAAAGTTAAACAAAAGCATATTCGTAACAGCAATGCTGTTTTTGGTATGAGAACTTCCATCTCTTTCAATATTTTTCATCATAGGAAGAGTTAAGCAAAGTTATGATGCTTTCACTGGTGGAAGTGCTGCTGAGTTGACATGTGAGCACCTGGAAAATCTCAGTTACACGATGGGAGCGTGGACAGTTGGAAAATGAACTTGGTCACTGCAGAAAGCGTTAGATATGAGATAAGGTTTTCAGCTGAAATTAGACTCTTTCGAACTTTGATCTACAGGGAAATATGTCTAGTATCAAAGCGAAAGCAAGTATTTACCGAATGACTTTTTCATTCCGTTAAAGGCAAGGCATATGAGGTTTTCAGAGACTCGGTTCCAGAATGAAGAAAGCACATGCTACATCTGGCTTTTTAGTTCCGGTCCTGAAACACAGAGTGAACAGCTCTCCGATTACCTGAGGGATCGCCTGACAAACAACTCTGAAATGTATTTAGACTGAAGACTATTCAATGTCTTACAGATAAGGCATAGAATATCCTTTTACAAACAAGGAGTGATTGGAGTGATATAATGACTGGTGTTAAATGACCACTTTCCTTGGTTTTGGTCACTGTGATAGTAGCATTTTTGATGACCAGCACTGATTTTGTTTAGAAGACCTATCCAATAATCACTAAAAATAAAAGTCTGCACAATTTTTACTTTGTAATTTTTTTGACAGGAAATCCTTTATTTTGCCATTTTTAAAGCGGTAGTTAGCTACCTTTATTGTTTTAGATGTTGCGTTTTGAGATTAAGAATCTGAACAGCAATCAACTAAGACATTTCGCTTTAATCTCATTTTATATCAATCAAAGACATAAATCAACCAATCACAGACATTCCTAAACTTAAGTATTTATGTGCATAAAGCACACCAGTCCATAGAATCACTTCCTGCCTTCCAACCATCACGGCCAAGATCAAAACAACAAGATGAGACCAACATCCATCACTTCAACCTTCTATGTGAGAAGGAGGAGAAATTATAGCGTATGACCTGAGGAAGTCAACATTCACAATCTAAAACAAAACTGAAAACATTTTGTTTCAGGCAGTCATTCTGCTCAGGTTACAGTTTAACTGCACCTGAACAAGAAGCCAACTAACTGGGCCATGGACCACAAAATCCTCAGTTTACTTTAATCCTTGGCCAAAACACTCAAGATGGTGTGGATGGGTTATGGATGGGTTTCTTCCATGTCAATGACTCCAAACATATCTACAAGGCAACAAACAAGGGACTAAGGAAGGTAATAGATCTCAGACCTGCAGATAATCTGTGTGCAGAATCTCCAAAACTAAAGACCAATGTTAGAAAATCTTCCACCACTCCAAGTCATGTAATGACATGCAAATGCATGTTTCAGTTTACTGTAATAAATGTATGTGTTTTTGGTTGATATTCTTTCATAAAAATCCAGCTCATTCCTTTGAAGTTGAGGAAAAGTACTGAATAAGATATCAACAGAGCGAACTGCATGTATAGTCAATTAGAAACTAAATTTGACAAACTAAAGATGAACTGTATCTTATCTTTAAAAAATACAGAATGAAACTGATTACATTGCTGTTGTCATTTGATCTGATTGGAATTCAAGGTGTATGTTTTCTTTTACTGTATTTTATTTTATTTTTAACAAAATTTCATAAAGACAAAATAGACAATCATTCTCAGGACCTTCACTGTAACACTTTTTTTTTTCTTGAGGAAACGCGCCAGTCGGCATGATACATATTTTTTCTTGATCATTGCTTTTAACCTCTGAAATATTTCTCCAGGTGAAGAACGTGACAACAGCGTTAAGGGCTCAAAGCACTGTGACACACTGACATCCCCCTAGGACCCCCCCGCCAAGTGAACCTCCCTACCTGAACTTGCAAAGGGTTTGCATTCCAGTTGCTGGATCATTTGCTTGGGGTATCAGGCGTCTTGCCACTGACTTGCATCATCACCCCCCATCTCAAAGTTTTTTGCCGTGCCGTCTTCTCCTTCTCATTCTGTCTCTGGCATGTAGATTATTCTCATCAGCCTTCTCTCAAGATCCTTTGGAGGAAAACAACAAGAAAGATGGCGAGGGGCTGGTGGAAAAAGAACATCAGAGTCATTTTCATGTCTGCAAGGTGACCCTGATGGGAATGCGGTCCTTCATTGCACCAGCTTCAAAGCTCATTGACCCAATGGGATGGAAAAGAAGAGTGTTGTGTGTAAATGTCACTGAAAGAACAAAACAAAACTCTTTGATGCTGACATAAAAACAAAAACCACACACACAATTGCAAGGAGGATGATTTGGAGGCATTGCACTTTTTTCCTGCAGTAGTCAGAAAAGGGTTGACTTAATGAACTGTCTTCTATCAAGTGTTCTTGAACATATCCGTCACATTAACCATATGAAAAGTGGCTCCCAGACCCAGAACCTGCCTTGAACATTGTAGTTT
Source organism: Brachyrhaphis roseni (assembly GCA_903066815.1). NCBI lineage: Eukaryota > Metazoa > Chordata > Actinopteri > Cyprinodontiformes > Poeciliidae > Brachyrhaphis > Brachyrhaphis roseni. The sequence goes on from CAEFZY010066210.1 coordinate 7,174, forward strand.
GAATCTGAATCTTGACATATGAGCTGATGTGGAAGTCAAAAAGTTGGTAAAGTGGGAAAATTTCTCTCCAAGGCTCTGCAGTTAAGCTCTTAACATAAGTCCTGAAATTCTTAGAAACAAAACTTTCTTTTCAGCATTGAAGGTATTTATATTATTTTCATTCCCACAGAAAATACAACTTTTCCAAACTAGGGGTGTAACTTGTCAATCCCCCCAAAAAAACTTAAACTTTGTGCCTGGAAGAAAATATTTGCTATTCTCTTTAAACAGGGCTCCAAATTTCAAGGGACAGGACAAGTTCACAAGTATAGAAGAGAGATGATGAGCCTTAAATTACACTCACTGACAAGAAAAGTTCAACATCTTGTGAAATTTTGAGATGACATGGCCCAACTCACACATACTGTTCCTTGGTGCATGTGCAGACTAGGAATATTTCAACATATATCTACCAAAGTGATATGCATATATATACAATTTGGACAGTTGGAGTCCTACAAGGTTCGGTTTTGGGACCTACACTTTATAATTTTTATTTTAATTCCAGTTACAAATACATGTCTGCAAATGACACAAATATGTATTTGTGCTGGGACTCATTTGAAAGGTATTGTGGGAAATACAACACTTCTGGTGTAACTGCAAGTTCAACAATTGAATAAAAAACGATCTTGAGTAGTAAAAAAAAAAAAAATCAACACAAACACAGGTTGTAGTAACTAGTTACAATAGCAAACATTGCCCTTTTTACTCGATGTATGTTCCATTTTTCTTTTATTTTGGGTTTAAAAATTTCCAGTAGTTACTAATTATGAGTTTTAACTCTGAGAGGATGAACAAAGTAATTTAATTTTAGTGTCTGTTTAACCCCAGTTGAAGTTGCACCATATACAACCATGTTTTCTGTTTTGTTGTTTAACTAACCAAACAGATTTTGACTAGAAGTTTCTCAGCTAGTGTGTTATTTTCATCCAGAGACAATGTTTCAAGTGATGCAACTGAACCTTTATGAACTGTGGCACTGTTCTGGGTTTTGAAAAGTTTTTAAGTTTGATGCTTGGGCATATAATGGAGCAGAAGAATAAAGCGGCTGTAAGCAAGCGTTCTGTAGCTGCATTGCAAAAAAAACATTCCTTTGATAACAACAGCCATGACACAAAGGCTGCATTGCTGTTTTTGGGTTTATGTCTGTGGGGAATAAGTGTAGTAACTTTTTCCAAAGGAAATTTACCAGCAACCTACAAGGTTTTCTATATTGTAAGTACTTGGGAAACAGAATTTGAGCTTCTTATATAAAAAGTGGTGCTCCAGAAAACCACTGAGAGTCCAATTTAATCCTGACCGTAGCACCGTGTGATGGTAGGACACTGAAAAGTTATTCATTAAGGCTTGATTTTCCTATGATTGACAGCTAACCGATACAGGATATGTTCAGGAGGATTCACAGCCACAACCTCTATCACCTCCTGTCAGTCTCCTGAAGAGTCTCCTCTGAACATCACTGTGTTATGTTAAAACTTGAGATTATTCAGCAGTGAATAAAAAGCTCCAGGAGAGACAGTTTGATTTATTGTTCTGCCATCCTTTCTGTACCAGCTGTGCTAACAAAGATCCTCTCACACACAGCTGGAAGTTAAATATTCTAACAGAATAAATCTCAAGAAAACCTCTCAATGGGTATGTGGATTAGACAAGGCGATACATCTAACAATGTGTACATTTCCACTTGTACTACAGAGATTATATTTTGAATCCAATTTTCACTTTGCAAATCCAACAGCAACACTGCCTACTTGTTTTATTTTATTGTTTTCCCGTGTGTATAATGAACATAATATCATGTCTAAAATTTAAAAGCATGTGGATCCCCTCACATTTCCATTGATTCCAACATCTGAACCCTGTGTCATTTGTATGACCTATTTTCTGTAGATATTTTCTAACATTACAAGTGAGTAATATTCATTTCTGAACAAGGTTGAATTAATTAAACACCATAACAGACCCAATGAAAACATATTTCACAGTTATCAATAAAATTTGATGTAAAATAAAGTCATCCTAGCATTAAAATATCATAATAATCTATCTTTGAGGCTGTACTAAAAGTAAGTATTTCACAAAAGTGTTGAAGAAATGCATGTTATTTTTTTATTCTAATATCAAGTTACTGAACATAATCTTACAATCCTTCAAATGGTGTTTTTACAAAGAATTATGGATGGCTGCACAACTAGGGGTAAATGCAGTCTGTAGAAATAGAACTGCCATATTTAATCAAACATGATCCCATTGTTTATAGTTAGCTCTTTGAATGTTTTAGGCATTTATTCAAATACATTTTATGGATAATTTTGATACACCATCAGGATTTTGAGGTTTAGGATGAGAAAATGTCACTGAAGATATTTTTTAAATCTATTTTAGATTCCCTGGACCCCAGTTCAATCATTTTAGCCTTTTCTTTTGGTTACAGCTACATGAAATGAGAGGCTTCAAAATGCTGCAGGGATGCAACAGAACAACAGCAACAGCTGGCTTATATCAAATCTGACTGACTGATTTCACTTTGTTCATGAGGTATCTTCCTCACTCACCAGAGTTGGTTATGGAGTGCCATACAGGTTTTGTTTCCAACATTACCTGCGAAGACCCACAAAAAGCTGTTTAGAAATAGGAATTATTTGATAGCTGCAGATTTTTCCATTGAGTTTAGATAAAGGTCAAATACTTTTTTCATGACAATTTTTGAATATAATTTAAAAACAATAATTTGTCACTGAAAAGAAAATCATTTTATCAGTATCTCTGCGAGGGGTATAGTAAATATGTTTTGTCTTAAATGTACATGGTATAAATTTCCTATGTCATTCCGATGGTATCCGTGGCACCTGGCAAATACAATCAGTTAAGCAAAGTCTGTTTCTTGTATAAAAACATGTTAAAGTCAGGATGTATTAATTTCCTCTTTAAATTCAGACATGATAAAGACAGAGGTGGTCATGTTTGGAGCAGAGCATAAGAGAGGAATCATCTTCTGTCAGTCATTCACTCTGGATGTCATTTATTTGGTCTCCAGTAGTAATGTAAATGCCATTTGTTTCATTAGGATATGTTCTTTAAATCCCATTCTACCTATGTTAAAAGGAAGTGGTTCCTCTCTATTCCTCTGATGCAATCTGAGTTTTCTTAAAGAGTTTTTACTTACTGGCATTTAATAATTTACTGAATCTGTCTATAGTTGAATGGGCTGGTATTAAGTAGGCAGAAACAAATGAAGTGTGATCCATTTAGACTGTAACTGGAAATATTTGACAAGTTTAATATGGTGGCTCAGTATGGAAGTTTTGTTATTTGACAGTAGGTATTAAAGTTGTATTGTCTCTGTATAACCACTGCAACTACCTGACAAATCTAGAAGTTGCAAAGTGCTGTTGTTAACAAACTTGCATAATAACCTGTCTGCATTTAAAACCTTGATTTGAACCCTTTTTGACACACCTGAATAGACACATACTGCAGTCCTGTTATAGTTCATTGACATTTGTAAAAATAAAGAGCATGGGGATTCTAAGAGTCCTTGAGTTTAGAAAAATCAAACTCTTTGTGTTCATGTGAGATCCAGCTTATTGTTGAGTCCACAGAAACCTAAAGGAAATCTGAACAGTGAAAATAGAAGAGTGCAGAATGACCCGAGGCAGTGAAATGGGTCCGTGTATTTTCAGGCAGTTCGTTCTTTCGTTTGAAATGAAAAAAACAAAACTAAACTTGTTTTTTTCGTTTATTAGACCAAAATTGAAAATCGGATAACAGCTTGGCTCGTTATCTGATTTCCCATTTAGTGCACAAAACGGAAATGGAAAAAACGGATAAGGTGCGGTCAATTTCGATTTTTATAATTTCATTTTTGACAAGTGGTCTGACTAGGAAGTTCTCTCTGTCTGACTTACACAGGGGCTGTATCACACATTAGGCTGCAGACAGACAAGCTTGATCGTTTCAGGCTATATACTGTAGTATTTTCTGCCAGCCGCAAGTCAGTTTAAGTAAGGTTCCTGTGAGAAACAAATAATACTGAACATCTGGCCAGACTAACCGAGAAAAATGGTTAGTCTGAGTTTTTAGTTTAGCTTTTTTTATTTTGAAAGGCCACAGCATGAGGGCGTGGCTTTCCACATCAACCTACAGCCATACCTGTCTCGTCGCCAGGCCAGCAAGATGGCCACCACTCCTCTGCGCCACCAACAGCGGTAAATAGAGGTAAGTACACTATTAATTTGTCACAAAAAGTTGTCTTAAGATATTTTTAGGCTAGAAAGTAGCCCTCATAGCTTCATCTATCCACTTAATTAATCCAAAATTAGGCTTCGTTTAAATGGGCTCTGGAGCTTTTGGAGCAGTGTAGCTCCGCTAACGGGGCCAGGTGGCTCCAGGCTCAGCAGGCGGGTGGAGTGTGTTTGCCCTGCTAACCACGATCTAATTGGCAGATTTCAAACATTTCCTACCTGGTAGAAATAGCAACATTTTTATTGTATATTTTGGATAATCAACCTTTTCTGAATGCTTGTTCATGACATACCGGATTATGATTGGTATGCTGAGGCTATTCAGAAAAGAAAAACTTAAACAAAAACTAAAGGGTTTGAATGACTGGCAGAATGTTCTAGTCGCGGTTTGAGCATCTTTTTAAACCAGAGCAGATTAAAGGTTGGTAAAAAATTGAGCGGACCAGGCCTTAAGCCATTTACTGAATCGGAAGCTGCATTTAGAAGCTTTAGCGTCATGTACAAAACAAAGTCAGAGTATAAGGCTTTATGTGTGAAGGTATCATGATCAAATTAATTGCATGCCGCTATGGACGAGTGTACAAAAATAAAGTGTGTGGAGCAGAGAAAACATGTCAAAAATAAAATCATGAAAATCGAAATTAAGCGCTCGTTATCCGTGTTTTCCACTTTTGTTTTGTGCACTAAATAGGAAATCGGATAATGAGCCGAGCCATTTTCCGATTTTGGTGTGATAAACGAAAAAATTTGTCTATTTTTGTTTTTTCATTTTTCATTTCAAACGAAAAAAACGAACTGCCTGAAAATACACGGACCAAAATGGATCAGAGACAACACCAAACCCAACATCACATGCTCATACTGTACATCCAGATCTCCTCTGCATCTCTAAAGATGGCTGATAAAACATGGATGATAAAAAGCTGCTTTAAAGTACTGAGGAACCTCTAAAATCAAGTTACACAGAGGTGTTTGATGTTATTTCTACTGTTAGTCTTTGAAAAATGCTGGCAAGTTGTTTGAGAAGAGTCATACACAAGCACTTTAAAACAACTTTGAACAGCTAAATTGTTCTTTGTAACTGGGCTGCAGGAAATGTTCTGCTTCCTAAAGCTCCAAGAGGTACAGCAAAGATAAACAGTTGTGATGTTAAATTCACGTCTTGTTTTACATTGAAAAAGAATACATCAAAGTCATTAGGCACAGCATAAAGGAAATTTGGTTTATCATAATTCTAAGTCAGGGCAGTTTGCATCCTTAGCCTTAAGACATTACTATGACACTCAGTAATGTCTTCAGTGTAATTTGAGTTTTGTAAAGGTGAGTCTATAATGAGGAACCCTATGAGATGCACAAAATAAAACATAGCTGGTATTTAGTGAGAAGACATATACTTTTTGTAATGGTGATGTTTCTACTGTGATACGTAAAGTCAGGTGGGATAGCAAGCATTATGATGTTAGAAAACATGAAAGCATATAACAAAAAAAAAAAAAAAAAACTAATCTTAAATCAAAACCTTCCCAGTTAGTCCATCAATAGTAGCTATGGTCACCTCACAGCCAGTCTATTGAAACAATAAAACAAGCTACAGTTTTGCACTTTTAAATTTTGATGTGCTTTTAAAAAAATCCTCTAGACTGCCAAGTCGATTCATTACAACTGTACTATACTCGCTGTCAAATCCAGTCATGCACCAAATAAGCAACAATCTGGAATAGTTAGAATTTGATTAAATTTGGTCCACATGCAGACCAGTGATGGGGTTGGTATATGACTGAATCTGCAAGCAGGTGGTAGATCTAGGAGTGGTCCCAGAGAGCATACATAGCAGCAATACAAACACAGGGATGGTGTTACAGGCAGGTACCAGAGCATCTGGCAATCAGTCAATACACTAAGTGAATATCAAAAAACACAGACGATATGTCACACCCAGTCTCAGTCACTAAGAGCTACCAACGCAACGGCAGACACAGATATTCCAAGTCAATTTACTCAACATAAAACACAGCAAATATATCCACTTGCAGGTTTCATACACACTTGATACTGTCAGGTCCAGGTAACGTCTCCTCAGAGGAGCAACCCACAACGAGACCCAGAAGATGTTTCCCTTTACTCTGGGGAGGTGATGAGCCTCAAACCACACAAACAACCCCTCGTCAGACAGTAGGCGGTGCCACTTCACTCCTCCACCCCTACCCAGAACCCTAAATGTCTACATAGGGTTCTGATTCCCCATAGAACATATGGGAAAGGGAACATGCTCTTGAGAGGAGACCATTACGTGTTCCCACCACACCTCATGGCAAGTTATACAATAAAATTAGGATCCAGGCTGCCAAAAAGCCACAGAGATGAAAAACCGTCCTCGCACCTCAGTGACGCACGTGCACTCCAAAGCCCTGCATGAGATGGGGAGGCAAAGACTGGGGGGAAATGGAAGCCAGCTCCCAGGCTGACCCCAGTAGGCAAACCCATCACCCAAAATCCATTGGGGAGGGAGCTCCCGATACATCTGCCCCAAGGCAAATGGTAAAATAAGATCCATCCCTCCCACTCTAACGCACCTTTTTATCCACTTTGTCTCTGACTTATCTCTTCTGGTACAGAGCTGACCTTCATAAATCTCATAATTATAAGGAGTCTTAATTGACACACATTTTCAATCATCACAGATTTATTACAGATACATAAAAATAAATGCATATTCAGGCTTTAATGACAGTTTAATTTAATACAATAGATCATTTTATCTATTTGTAATCCAAATCATAGTTTCTCACCCCTTTAAGAGAGAACAGACAAGGTTAATTACATTCATTTTGAGTTTGGGCCTTGCATCACTTAATCAGAGTGCCAATACTTTTATGTTTTAATTATGTATTTTTCTATTACTTTATTCATGGTAACATGGAATGATCTAAATACAACAATAAGTCCAAATTGGACCTTGCCGAGAAGCTACTTAAATTAATATTTAACTGTTGTTAGTTGAGTGCTCATCAGTGATTGTAATGACTGTGATTTGATAAATTGCTTTATAGAAAAGCATTATTTCACAAAGTAACATTGCTACCCAACATCGATTAAATATGTAGTGAGAAGCTGCTGGTTTACTTTATGTGATAAAACATATGTAATGGTATCTAGATCTGCATGATTGAATTAACCACAGTATAAAAGTATAACCACTACATCATTCTTTTCTCAAGGTCAAGGAAGAAATTGCAGTGTGTCATAAAAATAACAGCTGTGAAGCTATGCCTATGTCCTGCTTAACTCATCAAAGAAACATTGAAAATTAAAAAAAAAAAAAATCCCTTTTTGTTTTCATAATCATTGTGAAATGTTAATAAAAAAAACGGGATTAATCAGGATTTCTTAATTATAAAGATTTTAATCACTTTCCACCACAAGAAATAATAGGTTTAATTTATTGCCAAACATATAAGCAATATCCCCCTATTCTTTATCTATCTGAAAAGAAAACTATGTATAAAATGCAAAGAAAAAAGTTTTGGCATAAAACATTTGTATATAAAATTTTCAAATAAAATTTCTTCATACTTATATATTACTTCCTGTTGAGATGACAATCCTGAGGTAAGTTTACAGAAAATGACTCCACCTGCAAATGCACACACCCAGATGTGCATCGTTTCCTTTCTTACTACAAATTATATATTACAGCCAGGAAAAAGCAATGAATGATCCAGCAGACTAACAGCTAGACTTGTTTATGTGCTTCATTGTTAGTTCAGCTTGTTTCTGTGAATATATGTAAATTCAGTTCATGAATATTTACTAATGTACGCAAGACAGATTCTGGAGCTGTCTACCCCCACCAGCAGATGCATGCTTCACTTAAACAGGTCAGTGTCATTTCTTCAGAGTGTTTGCTGTGTACACTGCAAATGTTTTTGTGTCTGCATGACCCTCTCTGAGAGTTATTTCACCCGCTCCACCGCAGACCAGCCCACACAATGCATCAATTTAGTTATTTCTGCCGCAGCAGCCTTTAATATTAACGAGGGTGGAGGGAAAGCATGTAAAAACAAAAGCTGCATTATACCAGAGGAAATACATAACATTAAATATTTAGTGTTGTTTTATTTGACAGAAACACTGAAAGAAAAGAAACATGCTGCATAAATGCACACTAAGGCTTTTTTATTTTTCTGTCTCGAGATTCCACCGGGTTCCCCTTCTAGGCAGTCTTCTGCTGCGTCCCCCTTTCAGCTTGCAGCACATGGCCTGACTGTGATAAAGGGATGTGGAGTGCAAAAGAAAAGCTTTTAAAGTTGTATTTGGCGTCCCAGCGCTTCCCAGTCAGCAGGCAGCAGCCTTCTTATAAGATTAGACTTTTTTAGGCAGCAAGTCAGTCGACTCTCATCCCCCCTCTGTCTCTCACTGTCTCCACTGGGGATGGGTTCAGCTGCTGTGACCCCGCAGGGTTTCAGAGCACCGGTTCCTTCTGAAGCCTAGCCAGCGTGGTCTCAACAGAGGTGGAGATGTAGCTGAAGAAGACGGTCAGGAGCAACATCAGCAATTTCAACATTTCCTAAAGGTGATTCTACTGATGGGGTTTCCAGAGTTTCATACATGAGCAACAATAACAATATTTAGAGGAACAATGGATCACACATCTGACTGTAAAAAGCTAAGTTCACAATCATTCATTAGACAATGGGTGAGAAAGACCAGATGGAAATCAACAAACAAAAACCCATACACACTTACACGTTCGGGGCCATCTATCCTGTACGGTATTCACAATATTTTAGAATCAAATTTGTACATCTAGGGATATTCAGCTCCAGTCTTTGAGGGCTGGTGTTCTGCAACTTAAAAAAAAGAAATCTGTCTCTGGTTCCACACACCTGAGTAATGAGGTCATTAGCAGGACTCTGGAAAAGTTGACTGCCTACTCAAGAAGTAATTCAGCCATTTAATTTGGATATGTTAGACCAGGGATGCATCTAAAAGCTGCTGGAAACCCAACAATACAACGAGATACAATTTCAGGACATTGAGGACCAAAGTTGAATATATCTGGTGTAGTAAGTTTCTTTGACTCTAGTGCTGCTCATTTCACCCCTTTGCCATTTCTTACTTTTGACAACTTTTCAGACTTTGAAATGGAATCATCTGGAAAAGGATGTTACCGCTTTAACACACCAGTTTGTTGTCCTGGATTCAATCGCCGAAACTTCACCTCCACCAAGATCACCCTTTGATATCCCTTTGCTCCACTGATGCTCTGCTGCCTCTTGCCTTCATCAGTCTGCCCTGTCCAACACACTCTTTTCATAAACCAAACAAGTCTCATGAATCAGCCACTCTGTTTCCAGTCAAAATTCTCAGGAATCATCCAATTTAGCACCCATCATCCAGATCCTTCTTTTCTCTCAACACCAGACATTCACTTTTGAACCATACTGCCTGGAACCTGGAGATGAAACCTTTATTTGCTGTGCACATTTGTTTCCTCATTTTGACTAATCCTTTTCACCTTTCAATCTGTTTTCTGTATGTTGATAAGCAAATTAGCAAAAAAGCATGATGGCAACATGCTTAACTGATCCACACAATAACTCACGTATTTTGGGGGGGTTGGGAGCTAAAAACTTTGGATCTAGAGTCCTCCATAGACCATCCTTCAAGTTTTAAATCTAGAACCATCTAACCATACAGGGAGTAGGATAACAACTGTACCATTGCAATGTATTTGACTTTGCCATCTTAGGATTTGAGGATCACTGAATCTTTGGTAGGGTCCATGCATGATTTTTTTACTTCCACTCAGGTCTTTTCAAAGTCTGTTCAAAGGAATGGATAGAGGACAGATTGTACAAAAAAATGCTTATATGTCTGGAGGGGAAGTGGAAAAGATGATAACCACAAAGAAACTCCATGGATAGTGAAGGTGGCTGAGTGTTGACAAATAGCTCACCTTGGTGTGAAAAGCAGGAAAAGATGATTTAGTTCACTGAAGTCCACTCCTCAAAAAAGCATAAGTTCTTTGAGAACAGAATTTAATGTAGATTCTGCAGTTTTTAATGGTACTGAATGGACAATGCATTTGATGCAAATATTTTATATAACAAAATGCAAACAAAAAAAATATTATGTTCCTTTCTAGTCTAAAAAGGCTTCTAAACTCAGCAACTCAGAAGAAATATCGTATCTAATGGTGCTGCTAAAGACAACTGGGGAATCGCCAAGTCCATTAAGCCTTCTCTCAGGACTGAGTACATACACAATAAGCTTGTACACTCTGACACAAAGGTATTGAAGAAGCTCGGATGACCTAATGATCACCTTTGGTTCGTTTGTTAAATAAATATAAAAGACAGCCTTCTTAGTGCTGTCCTCTAACAGCAAATAAAACCATTTAGATGATTATTTACCACTGCTGTAAGTAATCTTATTTCAAATGGAAAATTGTGCTAAAGCTCTTTAGGTCATCCATTAGCACCACATCGAGAGGGAAGGGGAAAGAATTATGGCCACTAACTGTGTACATGGCAAAATGTCCTGAAAGCAGTCACTTGTGTGGATTTGAATACTAAGATTTTACTACAGAGGCAGGACGACACCCCCCAATGAACTGAAATTCATCATAATTTACTTTCTTCTGATGACTAATGATCCTCCTTGTGGAAAAAAAAATACATCTGAAAATAAAGGCAAAAAAGTTTTATTTTGAGAGGTGAATCGAGTCTTTTAGTAGGCTTAATGTGACCTAGATGTAAAACACAAAGCTCAGCATTACCAGGACCTGAGAGTTACTGTCATTAAAACCTCATTAGCTCCATGCTGCCTGATGTTGTCTGTGTTCGGTTCATGGCAGCCACTCACCCTCGCCATACCGTTTCTCTCCAACCTTTCCAATTGGCCAGCCTTGCTTTGAAGCCTCTCCAATTATACCCATCGTCCTGCCCCCTGTAGGTTAATTATGTCATTACCAACTTGTTAGTGAGGTTGTTTGATGAAATATGATTGTAATAAAACTACATGACCAAAGGCAATATTAAAATGAGGCCCAAAGCTCAGAGAGACCTGATCAGGCTCATCTTCGCTGTCGGCTTCATCATTCACATCACGAGGTGAATGTTCATTGTCATACTGGCAGGCAAGAACACAAATAAAATGCTCTGACTGCTCAGATAGACACAGGTTGGGCCTAGAGGGGACCACTCATTCATCCCAAAATGTTATTTCTATGCAAATGAATGGGCAGGAATTAGAAACAGGGAAAAGAAGATAGCTTCGAATCCCACCAGTTGCCATGGGGACCGAGATCTTATCATCAGAGTCAAGTGGGGCATGAAGCCGATGAGCTGAAAGCCAAGAGGGCAGAAGGGAAGAAAGAAAAAGCTGCAGACTTATAAAACATGCTGTGAATTTTGAAGATTGTTCTTTTTATTATTATTTCATAGCTGTGGAGCTTCTGTTCAAGTGTTGTTTGTGTATCTGTCAAAAGAAAGAAAACCTTCTATTTAAAGAAAAAAAAAAAAAACAATGTCATTCAGAGAGTTTGTTAGCTGTCTGAGCAAGTTTCGAAGTCATGCAAACTCAACTCAACAAAAATCATGTTTGGGAGGCCATTTAATAGCTAAAGCTATTGAGACTTCCTAACTCGTCTTCTTGTAAAATAGACAAACTAAAGTATCTACAAAATCTTTTCCAGTAGATTACTGATTTGTGCAGAGCACAATTAAATCAGTTTTCTGCAAACAGACTCTGACTCCTGAACTGTAGATTTCTTCAGGTCCTCCAGACTTCTCGTGGGTATTTTACTGCTCCAGTAAAAGTTCTAGATCAAGACCTGATGAAAACAGTAGGACCACATCATCTTGCAAAAAGCAAAGGCGTAATCCTAAGGGCACCAAAACAGATCCCCGCATCACCTTGGCTGCACATACAAATTCTGTCCATACAACTCAGGAACAAAATTAGTGACAAAGGGAAGTCTTGGTGAAGTCCAAGTGAAGATTTTTGTTGTTTTTTCTTTTTTGCTTTTTGTGTGTGTGAGTGGGGGTGGGCAGGGGTGTGTGTGTTTGTGTAAAACTGCTATCTAGTTTGCTACCACAGATTGTGTTCAATATTTACTATTTTTATTCTACTGGGAAGTATTGCTATTTTAAATGTTTTTATAATACATAAGACTTTACGGATGTCTCTTTTAGTTATTGGTTCCATTGCTGACTTTATGCTGCTAAAAAGTATTTGCCCCCCCAAGAACTGATTAACTATCTACCTATATGTAAACAAAATAAGCTCTAAAAGCGGCAGTATTTAGTGAGCCAATCTGAAATATAAAATAGAGTGCCAATTCCTGCCATTGGAGAAGACTGTGTAAATAATTAGCATATAGAACACATCTGAAAGAAAACCTTTAGTTGAATGAAAACATTACACAGGAAGACAGCAAGCTAAATTATTATGTTCAAAGGAGATGTCATTCTATTTTGGCCAAAAATAAATAAATAACAATGAGCAGTTCTCAGAAATGTACTGGAGATCAAAACATTTCCCTCATAACCACATGCACTGGTAAAAGAAAAAAAAATGTCAAGGAAAATAACTTAAAAAAAAAATGTTCATGTTGGTGAGCGCATTTGTTCCTTTTGCTATTCCAGGTCTCCCTGGCTTCATGTATTGCCACACTTTGAATTCTAATTTATGCTTATGCGGTTCAAAGCTAAATCACAAAATATTTTACTCAATAAAACCACGTGTTTCACTGTGAGGACTGTGCATTTAATTAATTTAACGTTTTAAGATAAGGCCCTGCTTATCCATCCATCCTCTTGCTCACATGTCAGAGATCAGTTGAAAGATTGTTGTGATGCTTATGGAAATGGAAATCCTCATATTCTTCTTCCAAGCAACACTTTTAGATTCTCCTGGGGGAGTCCCCACCCTTGAATTGATATATTGTTCTTTCATTTAGTTATGAGTGCTGGGTCTCCTTCAGATAAGACATACCAGAAAGGGAGACACCCTTTCAACTCAACAGGCCTTCTGTTTAGTTGAGCCACCTAACCCGACACAATGTGGAAGAAGAGAACTTGTGTTTCCTCTTTCGTTAAGTAATTCAACTCTGAATCCGCCCCCAAATCGTCTTTCTGTGCCGTTGTCTTGCGGGTCAAAAGTGACCCACTAGCATGTTTAGCTGTAGAAAAAAATACCCTAAACTATCTTTTTTCCGACTTTAAATTTTATGACTTTTCCTAAATTGACCCCGTCATTAGAAAAAAAGATTCTTTGTTTTTGTTTATATTTCCATGTGGGCTGTACACCACTAGTGTACAAGGATTGTCTTATGGGTCATTTTGGACCAGTGAATTATAAAACTATTTAAACACCAGAAAAAGAGTTCAAAGGCCACACACGAACTCTCTCTAATATATACACACACACACACACACACACCCCTACACACATATCAAATAAACTGGATTGATGTACGAATTGAACTTGCATTTGACTTGCACCTGCACTCTCAATCTGCAGCTAACCCCTCATATCACACAAGTTCCCAAACACAACAAAAAACAATCTCAGACATAATAAAAACAAATTAGGTATGGAGGATATGAAGGAATGTGAATCTGAGTATCGCTAGTTGGTTTCTTGCTGACGCCAAGAGTAGATGTTTCACTAACAGGTGCTGTTGATCGTCTTTTTGTATTGTGTAATAAAAATACATGATAAAAAAATAATTAAATTGTGTTGAATTAATAAATATTAGATTGTTTCCTCATGCTAAATAGATTGTTGATTTGAAATTCAATTAACTTGCATTATTTTGGGGCTTTTATTAGGGCGGGTCATTTTTGACCTGTAGGACAAGGGGAGTAAACAAAATGTTAGGATCACACAAGGAATAAACAAGTCATTGATAAACTTGAACTCATTCCCTTGCGTAGAAAACTCAACTTCAAGTTGAAACGGTCAATCAATTTTTTGGAATATTCACCTATTTATAGTTCAGAACAATACTCTCACACCGATTTCCATCCCCTTTGATTGCCAGGTGATTGTGAGCTGCTCCAGTGCACACTGATGGTGATTGCATGAGTGTAAAAGTAAGATTACCAAAATTGAGCTTACCAAACCTGCTCTAAATGATTGTAGATGGAAATCTGTTCAATAAATCAACTCCTCAACATGGTGGAGTTTTTTCTTTTATACTTGTGTTAACTGGCTTCCATTGTAGGGTTTTCAGTGTTAATCAGGGCTTTAGATGAGTGGACAGACTAAGACACTTTTAAAAATGTCATGACAATCTAAATAAAAAGGTAAGCTAGCAATGAAAAGGGAAAAAATAGAGAAATTGGAAAAAGCCTTCTTCATGGTCCACCACCTGTGGCAGAAAAGTGGAAAGAGGATTATAGGAAAGGCCGTGAATAATGTAAGAAAGTCTGTAAAATCATGATATTTACACAAAAATGGCCAGGTCAACAGTACATCAAGTTGTTTTTTTCAAAGAAACATTGGAAACAAGCTTCTGCTTTTCCATTAGATTATTACTGAATTTGTGTGATGTCACAAGCTGATGGGATTTCCAAGTGGAACTGAGAAACAACTAGGTATAGCTTTGCACTCAGAAGTTAAAGTAAGTTTGCATCCAACTATTCCACTCAAAAACCCTGACAAAAACTAAAAACAGCATTTCACCTAATCTTTTTTAATGAATGTTTGGATTCACATGAGCACTAAACATGTGTGTTTAGCACTAAACGTGTATGTTAAACTTACTTTCACACTTCACTTACTGTGAAAATGTGGCATTTTTGGGAATCACTTTATTGTACATTCTGCTAGAGTTCTCCAGAAGTCAACCACAAGATCTGCCTGCAAATGTGGACTTTCAACTTTCCTAAACGGACATGTGTTGGTGTCAGCTCTAAATATCCCAGTTTGATTTGCTTTACATTCATCTCTGTGCAATATTTTATAAGACATCTCAGAGGAAATGCTTCGCTTCTCACCTCTTCACCCCATCATCATCGTCATGGTGACATCAGCACATTTGCCAAATATCTCTGTGAAACCATTGGAACGCAGCTATTAAAATCATAAAACATTAACAATGCTGAGAGCAATCACGTCTCTATAGCCAGAGGGCTTTGTTCATTTATTATGCATCTGTTGCTCCCCGCCTACCCACCACACGTCCGGCTTTCAAACTGCAGAGCAGGTTAGTGCCCGACTGTTACTGACTGAGATCTTGCCACTATTAAGAGAATTAAATAGGGCTAAGAGGGCTTTTCAGGGAGAATATAAATTCTCCATTATCTCCCCTTCTTGGTGGCCCCCTCCATCCCTCTTCTCCAGCAGCGGCACAAGCTGATTTTTACTGCCACACTCTCATTTCGCCTCCGAACTTGTCTGCTGGAGACTCTTAAAACCCCATCGGATAACAATAAGATGTGTTGAGTGAGTGCTTCAGCCTCTTTTCTTCATTTCCTCCTTTAATGTTTTGTTTGTGACACACAATGTAAAAAGAGCCTTTAGGTGGAAATTCTGTTGCAGTTCGATGTTGCGAGATCTGCAGGAAGAAAGACACTGATGGATTATAGCCATTTTATTTTCTTTCTAAAAGAAAGAAAATAACTTGAGCAGCTTTTTCCCTGCAAAATCTTAAACATGACTGTTGCACTGATGTCCACTCAGGCTACAGATAACACGCATGGAATATTTTCTCATCATAAAGCATGTCAGTAATTACTGTAAGTGGTGCATTTTGCATTAGAAGATTCTATGAAAACATGTTGGCTTCTTCCTGATTGCTCTAACATTTTGATGATATATCTTCATTTTCACAAGTGTTAAAATGTAATTTATAAAGAAAGTGTCATTTCAGAAATTAACACACAGTAAAAGTTAGTAAAATTACTAAAGGAATTTTTAAAACTTGTCATTTTGAACTATAATTACCCTGTTCACCCTCACTCAGTGACCAGGGCAACAACAGTAAAAGGAATTTACTTTTAAGTCTACTACACATAAAAAAAACCTCCTTCAATTATTTGAAACCCTTTACCTAGGCTTAAAGCAAGTAACATTATTGGCAATAACACTTTAACACATAAAATATTGAACCATATGAAACATTTATGATTAATGTAATCCACTTATTTCATCTGTCTTTGTCTGCTCCAAGATAAGATCTTTATCAACCAAGTCAATTAACTGACTGCTATACATAGGTGAGATAATAGCTTTTTATTGGACTTTCATCATCATTAATTCATCACATCTGTTTGTCCAGACATCCCTCCAAAGGCTGTAACTGCATTAGGGTCTGGAGGGCTGCAGGGTGCTTCTGCCTATCCCACTTCAAAACAAAGAGATGGAGTGCATTCAGGATTACCAACTCCGAAAACAAAAGACACAAATAAAACCATGACACCATTAAGGATCACCTGAGAAACTACTAGAAGAAACAACTGAAGCTAAAGACATGATGCTTCAATCCATGTACCGTTCCACGCTGCCATCATTTGTTCACAAAATCCCACTTGAAATCTACTGCTGGGAACATTCGGTCAGTCTAAGTCTATGTTAATGATAATCTGCCAGTTCCAGTGCCGACTCAAAGAGCTTTCCGGTTTAAACAAAGACTCTTGTGAGTTCCGCCATTATCCACCGTTTCATACAAGCAATTATACATTTTTAAATGTCATCATTCAATAAAACAACAAAGTAAGATACTCTCTTAATCCACTGTTTGTGATTATTTTGAAGTGTCTTCTACAACATGGCACAAAAGTTCAGCTTTCACTTTAAGATTACTCACCACCTTGTCCTGTTCCTAATATACCTTGTGGCAAGCCATAAAAAATGGATGAAGTAATAAAGAGCTGCTGTAGCACTTGACCCTTTCAAGCATTACAATAATCAAACTGACATTTGACTGCTATAGTAAGATACTCTGTATGCATTATTAAGATCTACAGCGTATATTTGGTGCATTATGTGTGTGTGATGTCTTTTCCTGGTCTCCATGTACATTTTTCTTTAAAAAGGTCAAGGAGCATGATTAAACCATTAGTCCTATTTTTCCATTTCATTTTTCCATGCTAAAAATATGTATATATTTTTTAAAAGCTTAGCTTCCAGAGAGGCATCTCAACACATTTTTACATTGCACTCTTCGCCCACTAAAGTCACCCATGATCAACATATGCATATTACTGAGTTGAAGTAAATATGGAAAAGCTTTATGGTTAAATTTTAGCTGAAAAGAAAAACTGCAGTTCCAGTAAACTGTCTGTACATTTATGAGTTAAAACACGTTAAATATTTTTCATCTAATCAAAACCATTGATTTGTGATGAATCACATCACTTGGACTCCATGATTTAAAGTGGAGTCCACAATATGCAAGATACAAAGCAGCTAAATAAAGACATATTTTGTATTTTTTTTAAAGCAACATGTTTTCCAAACATTTTAAAGTCACTATTCAAGTCAATAAAGGTCACATTGAATATGATGCTAAAAACTTTTTATTTGTTTTTATACAACTATAGTAAATGAATTAGGCCACATTTCACCCAATTCTCTTAAATCCTGCAGGAATTTGAGCGAACTTAAGCAACAATGAAATACAGAAGTTGAATAGCAGCACATTCTTCAGACAGATATTATTCTATAAAGCCACCTTTACCAGAATACGAAGGACTTCTACAATCTGGAAGTGACATCCGTTTTGGTACAGCAAATTGCATTTGCAGTTTTCTCAGAAAACTGTCTTACAAATCTCATTTTACCAAAATGTGGTGCTCATTTTAGCTACCTCAGGAATTTCTCTTCATTTAGTATGAACACGTCTTTTACATTAAGAACATACTACAACATGTGCATGTATTCTGTTCTTCTCTGCTAATCTGTAAAAAAAAAAAAAATCTAAACAAGGTGATGCTCTTGAGTCTCCAGGTCTGCTGACACAGCAGGTAGCAAGAAGTCTTTCTTGTCAACGCTTAACGGCTCTGCAGGGAAGTTTTGTCTCTTTCCTTTTCCGGGAGCTGATAATTGATTCATTACCTCTTTTACCTCCTCCCTTCCCAGTCTGACACCATCACCCCTCCTTCATCCTCACTCCTCCTGCAGGCCTTACAACTTCTAATATGATATGAGCATAGATGAAGCAACCAAAGCTGCTGCTGCTGCTGCTGTAGAAGGAGCCAGAGTCAGGCTGTTTAAGGCGATTATCTTGGGAGTGATTCGCTATTTTTCCCCGTCTCCTCTCTCTATCTCTCCTCCTTCTCCAGCTTTGGGCACTTTCTTGTAACCTGGTTCTTCAGCCAGCAGAGCGGGGCAGGCAGGCAGTCAGCGGGAGAAGGCAGGAGGTTACAGGAAACATGGAGAAGTACAATACTGATGATTAAGGATCAGCTGATTAGGCACTTGCTGTGTAATCTTAAATAAAAAGGGGATATGAAATCACTTGCTTTACAGCCGTGGAAGTGATTTTCCTCACAATGGGGGCTACCTTCCGTTAATCAGCTTTGTGCCACAGAAAAACCAGTGAATATATTTGGCCTTTTGTACTGCAGTGATAATGTGAGAGAAGCGCAGAATCTCATCCTCCTTGCTTTCCCCCCTCAGCTCCTTCCTCCCATTTATCTATTTACTCTACTGTTATAGCTCCATTTTCATTTCAGGA
The DNA here is from genome assembly GCA_903066815.1 of Brachyrhaphis roseni. Classification (NCBI taxonomy): domain Eukaryota; kingdom Metazoa; phylum Chordata; class Actinopteri; order Cyprinodontiformes; family Poeciliidae; genus Brachyrhaphis; species Brachyrhaphis roseni. The sequence continues at coordinate 26,152 of CAEFZY010066210.1, forward strand.
GTTTGATGAAGCTGGAGAAAAGTCAAGTTCTGACAACTCTCTCTTTGGCAAAACACCTTATTTAACATCACTATGGTATTTACTTACACTGAAATGACAGCAAAGAAGAAGAGGATAGTGAATACTATCACCTCCACATAGGAAGTGTAAACCTGTGCAGAACCAAACATTTTCATATGTTTCATCAAAACTTGAGTCTTAGATCCAACATTTCTCTAGCCATTGCAGTCATGGTCAAAATGAAGCCAAGCTCATTTCTATTATGTCTAAAAAAGAGATAATGGAAATAGGTCTTTGAATTAATACATGACTTGATCTCAGAAAAACATAAGATGACAGATGAAAGAAGGACAGACTTGCACTGAAACATGAGGGTGCAAGAGGAGCTGAGAGTTAAGTCACTGCCTCTCTAAAGTCATCATCTTAGGTGATCAGGCATCTAATCAGGAGCCATCTCTGATGTGTTCCAGAAGTTATATTTTCGACATGCCATCCCAAAGAAAAGTTCTAAAAGAAGATTAATTTCTTTACTCTTTCTCAGATTGTTGTTAGAGAAACTTTGCAATTTGTGATCAAGAACCAGATATGGAAGGCATCCATTTGCTTCACTTGATATGTCAAACTACACATACATATCACATTTCATTATATGCTGTTACGATAAAATAAAAAAGACTATTTCTCAGAAAATGTGAAACTCAACACATAAATCAAAACAGTTGTTTAATGTCTAAGTTGTGTTTCTGCAGTGCAGAACCAACAGAAACGTCTGACATGAGGGGCAGACTATGAGGTCAGCACTTCCTGTCTCTTGTGAGCAAACTATATATACAAAGAGTATAAAATTAAGCACACAAGCAAAACCTGCACTAAGTTAAACTGATATCAGCGGTTAATACAACTTTATTTGAAACAGAAAACTCAAGGACTTGGCAATTACTGTGAAAAAGTTGGGTTCAAACTGTCAAACAGTAAAAACAGGTTTTGTCTCAGGAGAAATCGACACATTAGGGCTGTTTTGGCCTGCAGCATTAGCAGCACCGATGAGGAAATTACAATATCTGTAGTATGCTTTATATTCTTCTATAGTTTAAGTGATTTTGCAGGCAGCTGGCGTGTTCTAGTTTCTGTGTTCAGTAAAGTTCCTAGCTGCTTGGATTAAGTATCAGCGCTGTGCTAGTGCAGGAACACGTCTTTCTGCTCGCTCATTAGGACTTTGGCACACAAGAAGCCCTTGGGCCTCTGGGTAATGAAGGACCCCACAGACTTGTGGGTAATTGGGCAGCAAGAGTGGAGTGCAGGTGAACACTGGCTTGTCTGGGTGTTCTGGTTGGCCAATCAGCTGGCGCCTTTGCTTTAGCCAAGTGAACAGCGGGTGGGAAGGAGCCTCGAGGGACCAAAAAGTATGCGGGAATGCTGCAGGAAAGTTTTTGAAAGCACTGATGCTGAACTTCTGTGAATAAAAAAGATGTCTAAACCAGGAATGTTTACAGCTTTTTTGAAGCTAAGTGCTCTTGTTTTGCAGTACCACAATGACTCGAAGCAAGAAAGTCATACAGATGGTTTTCTCTTTTTTTGTAAGATCGAAAGTGTTGCTTCTGTCTTGCTTCTGCTACTTCAGATGCTGCTTTGGTTGGGGGCCGGGATTTGTTAAGTGTGGAAAGGGTCGCATGGCTAACGCTGCAGTTTGTTTGGCCTTCAGGGAACAGGCCTGAGTGAAACCAACCAACAGCACTCTGAGACTGAATACTCAATTAAGCTAGACCTGTCTAAAGAACTTGGAGCAGAGACCCCAACTGCTGACAAACTGGCCTCCCTGATGGTGACAGCTTAATCATATTTCAGCAGAAGCTCTCTGACATGCATTGGTTCAGTGGTCGATTCAGAGGAGGACAGAGTGAGAGATGGCTGTGGTGTGCTGGGAGTTTGTTGTGATTTGTCAACCGGCTGCCGGTATTTGGAGGTCGCTCTAATGACCACGCGAGCCCCGTGACAGTGGCACCCCTTTTGAGCCGAGGGCCCAAATTCATCACTCTCCTCTTTGTGGATCATTGGCTCGCTGCCTCTGCCCAGGACAACTCCCCCGCCACCAGCACTGTCGCTGAAAGCAGCAAATAAACGTGACAGCAGGTTTACGAAAGGCCGGGTCACCTGGGAGGAGAGCTGACGGTTATGGACAACGTGAAGCTTCAGGAGCAGTTTGTCTTCTTACAACACACAAAGGAGAGCTAAAGTGATTGTTTGATGTCCCAGTCAGCTCCCAACAATAAAGTAGTAGAGATCGGATTGACTTTCTACCCACAGTGGAAACCTATATATAAATAAACTGAACTTAATTTTCACCTTACTGTTTAATTCTGGCTGAACTAAAGTAAAGTCTCAAAGTGTGTGTTCATAAAACACTTTTGAGACCCAAATTGTGCACTTTAATGCTGCAAAGCACACTTGAATGTGTCAAATACAATTCTAGTCCAGTCCACAAAGTTGTTAAGGGTTAGGGTAACTGATTGATGTCCTGGGACGCGACTTTTGCTTTTCATTATATATGTTCACATTTTAACTGCAAAGACTCGCAGAAAAAACATTGTTAAAAAACAGCCAAAAAAGTATTTAGCTGTAAAAAAAAAAAAATGTGTATGAGTGCACTGGAAGGGTTTAAGGATTTGTTGCTGCCAATCACATGCAAGATTTTACAGCAATTACTCATGTAATGTGTGGCTCACCTAATGTCCACACTATCACACAGACACATGCATAAAACACATTAACAGGCAGCAGTATGTCTCTAAGTTCAAAGACTCGCAAAACATTCATAATTCATGATTAACATGTCTTGTGTTTGGTCATGCATGTCATTAAAGGAACATTTCTGCACAGACATTTTTGACATATTTGCTTACATACTAGTAGTTACATCCTACTATAATAACGATGGAAGAGATGCATGGCTCTAACCTGCTCAGGAACCAGAATTTACCTGGTTCTGTTCAAACAGTTTGAGAGATGGTTTTAAAAATATATGTGAGGTTATGTGAAGATGCTATGATGACATAATTAGCATTTCAACCATTTATTCATTTTAAAAATCCAGTGCTTATTATTTTGGAGAAGAACCTGCTATTCTGCTTCCCATTACCTATAATATCTCATGTGAAATGTAGAAGGGTGATAAATAAGTCATATGCAGCTAAATTAAAGCACTAAGCAAGAACAATGAGAGGAAACAGGAACCCTAAAAGATTATTTTTTGTTTCTGTCCTTACCTTCTTTTTTTTTGGTAACTTCTACAGTGTTATTTCAGGAGTTTTGGTGTCTGCCACATTGGTGGCATAGAGGAGCTAATTGGCACAGAGACGGAGAATGAACCATGTTGAAATGCTACTGCAGCCTCAGCATGTGCATCTCTTCTTTTCTCTGCATCAAACATTAAGAGGACAAAAATCACTTAAACTTAGAGCACAAAAGATTGACAGGCATAATGAAACACACAAAGCAAAACCTTTAACTGTGGCTCATCAGTAGAGTGAACTGTTATCTTTCTTTAGTCAAACTTACGTTGTTAAAATAATTAATTTAGTGCTATAGATTTTCACCAAATTGCATAACAAAAAACTTCAACTAAGAACAGCCAGAATTTAAATTTAGATTAATCAATACAAAAATAATTAAATAATTTGGGCTGCACAGTGGCACTGCCTTGCCGCAAGGAGGCCTTTGGTTTAAGTCGCTGCCTGGGTTCTTTCTGCATGGAGTTTGCATGTTCTCCCTGCGCATGCATGGGTAATCTGGCTTCCTCCCTCAGTTCAAAAACAAGACTGTTAGGTTTACTGGTCTCTCTAAATACTCTTTAGGAGTGAGTGTGTGTGTGCATAGTTGTTAGTCGTGACTGTCTCTGTGTTGACCTGTCCAGGGTGTCCCCGTCTCTTCACCACTGGAGATATGCGCCAGCCTTATGCAAGGATATGCATACTAGATTATGATAGTTGGCCAAATAATCAGTTCATCCAATTCCTATAATAACTTGATACTTGCGGGGCTGCAGCGAGGGGACTTGTGTCTTAGTTTAGTGTTCAATGAATGAGAGGTAGGACACAGTCAGTGAACGTTACCAATCTATCAGAGTGCTTACACAAATTAATAGAACAATACTGTACTCAACATTGAAATGTGGGTTTAAAATTTAAAATTATAGCAGTTCTGTTTTCATTTGCAAGCTTTACTAACCAATACTTTTTAGCCAGGTTTATATTAACCTCTAAAATCACTATTTCCCTATTTTTTAAAAGACATACTGTAAGTGTTTGTGGCTGTAGTAAGACAAAATGTGGAAAAAGTTAAACATATTTTTGAAATGTAAAGTGTAAAATATCAAAGCTGAAATAAAAACCTTTTGATGGTGTAAAAATCCTGTGTTGGAACTATGTTGTACATTTGCTTTAGTTTTGTAATCCTTTACAGGCAGTGCTCACCTGAGATTTCATTTAAACTTGCAGAGCGAGGATTACCAGCTTCCCAGTCTGTTGGGAACCTCATCATCTTAAAACGAAATGAAGCATTGTGGGAGAGTAGATCTATAACTCGTGAGAAGTTAACCACAAGAGGGAAAAAAAGAGATGGAGCGGCTAACAAAGCTGTGGAATGTGGACAATGAAGAGCTTGGTGCACATCCAGATATGCATGAGGTTTAAATCAATATTTATTGCACATACGGTACAATTTTCCCCACCATGAATGATTAAACCTCCCAAAGACGGCTGCATTCTGGCCTTATTACTGCGCTCTCATTCAAACAGATGAATAAAGAATTATACAAGCAGCTGTTTGGAAGTGAATGCAGATCTGCACCTGAGTGGATGTTTACAAACTACCAGTTATCCTTATCATCATATCACATTTCCTATCATAGGTTGACTCTGAATATTTCATGTTTCTGCAAAGGATGCTGGGAATAAGAGGGGAGTGTATTTGTAAAGTGATTACTTCTATCTGGAGGTTTGTATGGCAAACAATTTACTACAGATTTCTATCTTAAATTATAGCATACAAACACCAAAACATGCTGATGTCTTCTTTCATTTTAACGATCACATATTAGCATGTTTGTCCTTTGGTTTTGAATTTCCATCTCTGTGGAAGCAGTTAAGGTAATGATGGATGGATTTTCTTATCCTGTCTGGCTGCAGGTTTGTTAACTTTAATGAGTCCTGTAGATTTTGTTAATAGTTCTTTTTTGGAAAGACCTGACTCCAGAATGTAAATAAGAACAATACGGCATAAGAAAATCACATGTACACTATGCATGCAAATAGTGCATCAAATCTGAGCCTGATAGAAGCACGTTGTTTTGTCTGCACCTGGGTCTCGTCACCTTAAAGCATATCTGAAAAATCTGCAAAGGGAGCCATCCATGAGACATTCTGACCATATGAGCAACTCATCCTTGTTGACTCCAATTTATCTGGAATAGCAGCGGCTCTCTCATGACAGAGCTCCTTAAAGTTGAATCCAGCTACCATAGAGAAGAAAACGCCTTTTAGCAACTCATATCTGGAATCTTGCTTTTTTGGTCATGATACTTATCTTGTGACTATGTGGGCCAGAACATGGATTGACCAATATATCACAAGTGTTCATTTGTAGCTCTGTTCTTTTTTCACCACAACAGAGAACAGCATCAAAATAAATAAATGAATGCTGATAAGGCACCAAGCTGTCTATCCATGTATTAATCTATCCTACCTTTACTTGTGAACAAGACACAGATGCTTGAGGCCAGATTTTCTTGATAGAACTGGTTAAAAGAGCTTAGACATATTGTGTAAATTGGATTGATAGTTACAACTTATGGGGCAATTATTTTTATATTCTTAGTTTCAGATTATACTGCAACACATCTAATAGAGCAAGACGCTTCCTTTGAACTCTGAATCTAGTTTCATTGATACTGCAATTTGTCTAAGAGCTTAAGCCCCCATTTTGAAAATGACAAATTGTAAAATGACAGGGTGTTTTAATGATGGTAGATTAAAATAGTGAAAGAGACAGACTGTATTTAAAGTCTCATTCTTGTACTGAAATAGTGTTTAAGAGAGTTATTAAGTGAAGTGACAGACAGAGGCAGCAGTTTCTGAGTCAGACCACACGAATGTATAAAAAAAAAGCTGATGGTGTGCTTAATTCCCCTATGGGGAAAAAGAAAAATCCCCTAATGATGCAATCAACCAGGAGCCTACCTCCCGCCAATCACCTGTCAAATTATGAAAAGCACTGTTTGTGGTTTTAATCTTGCTGAATGCCATTCAACAATTTTCTATGCAGAGCATTAGAGTGCAAGATGAATTAATCAGAGGGGAAAGAAATCAATCGAGCCCTGACATTTCGAAGCTCACAGCATGACTCCTTAAACACACACACACGCACACACTCATAGGCTGCCAGGTCTCGTTCATTCTGGCTGATTTGATTACAATTCTTTAGACTGGAGACGTAGAACTTTAAAGAATTTGCAGTGTTGAAGTGGTCATTGAAGGTCCGAGTGTCCATCAATAACAGATCAACATCTGACAAGTTATGATGGACAAATAGAGCACTTCAAGGCCTCAGCGGAAGTAGAACTCTTATTTTACTCATATTTGGTCATTCAGTTATAATATTCAGGTAGCCATTCTGTGTCTCAGCAAAAAGTGTGGTCAATCTGATCAAGAACAAATAAACATTCTACACTTTTGAGGAAGTGATGATCACAAGTAGATCTGCTCCTAGAATCATTTTTAACACTTCTTTATATATTCACGTCTCTTCTTTGAAGATTGAACTCTTAGCTGTTTGATTTGTGGTTTCCTGGTTTGGGTTTGCGCTGAGGGCGTCTCTGATGGATGTGTGTACATGTGTGCAGCAGCATATGAGTTTGGAATCATGATGGATGACAGGGTGAAGAGCATAGGGCATGAGCCAGTGTACACCAGAACTCTGCACATCTCCATCCATCTCCTGTTAATGCACCGGCTGTAGCACTGAGGTTCTGGGACAGATTGTTGACGTCCCATTGAATCATGGGTGATTTATCATGTCGTGTTGGAGCTCTGCGTGTATGCCATGCACAACTCCATCTCACTTTCTAAACTTGTTTGTTTTGCTCCTCTGTTTTGTTTCAATGTGCTTCTCCATTTTTTCCCCTCTTTCAACCTATTATTCCTTGGTTTTGATTCCTGGTATTTTTTAATTTTTTTCTCCCTTGCTTCAGTTTTCTTCCCTTCTCCCACTCACATTATGTTATGCGATTATGTCTCTTAAGGCCTCTCTCCATATGCCATCTCATGCGTCCCTTTGTTCTCGCAAAATGTCAGCAGTCAAGTCCCAAGTGTTGCTTCAGCTTAAAAGCTGTACTCAGCAAAGCAGTTCAAATGCTATGAAATGTCCATATGTAACACGCAACCATCTTTATTCAAGTGCAGCTTAGATTCTAAATAAAATCTTATGATTAAGACCAACAATGTTTAGAGGTAAGGATAAAATCCGAGTTCACATCTATATTTCCATGGGTAAATTAAGGTAAAGTGGTAATATCGCCCGGATTTGGATATACCTCTAAATGTTCATCTTCTATTATGAAGACTTGTTCAGCAACCTTCAGTGCAAGGGCAGTAGTAAAGATTTGGGGTTAACTTGTACATCTGACCTCTTACACACTAAACTTGAGGTTTACCACATGATAGGGTGGTAAATATATTAAAAATAATTGGGAAGATGTCATCAAGTCCATATTTTGAATTTCATTGTGTAAGTCAAGATGGAATTGTCTTGAGTGTTGTACAACCAGATAAAGTGTGGATTTATTTATTTATTTTTTTAGTGTGGGGATATCTTCCGATCCCCAACAATAATACGAAGATACAGTGTTGAGAGGGATGTCTTGGTTGCTAATAAAGGATGGATAGATGGATGATGTACTTACAAGTGCACATAAAGTAATGGTAAAATGAGGACCTAAGAATACACTGCTACTGCATATAGACCTTTAAAACTTGCTAAATAAGTTTTGTTTGGTTGGTTATGTCTTGTGTAGCAGTTTCTTTTAATTATTGTTCCCTAGAAAGCACAAAGTAGAGAACTGTTGAGATGGTGACAAAAAAGAAGGTTTTTTTGGTGTGGATATACTGATTGAGGGAGATGTTTTAGGGGAGATATTCTAAAAAAGAAGGATCTTTCATAACATGTGATGCAAGAACAGGCAACGGTGCATAAAGTGAACTTTTTTAAAGAAACAAAAACATGAAGAGGAAAAGAAAGTTTTGGGCATTTAGAATCTCAAAGTAAAATCATATTTAAGGAGAGGGTTTTTTTTGTTGCTTTTTTTTCTTTTGCTATTCCCAATTTGAACACTAGATGTTAGGAATCGTCACCTACTGCTCCTTTAAATTGCCATATCTTTAACCAGTACTTTACTGTTTCACAGAGAAGATCTAGGATTACATTTGAATCAGTTTGCACACATGGAGATCTTACACAGGTCAAATCGCAGTAATTTTTGATGCTGCAATTGAGTTAAAACAGGGGCATTTTTCTACTAAATCCATTGTTATGACCTGACAACAATGTGGGAAACTGCATATCTCGTCAAATAGCATTTCATTTTCTCCACAGGCACTTTAACAAACTTATTTTCTGGAATTACTAAAAGCCTGATCCTGGAGTGAAAATATTTCAACCTGTTTCACAACAACTTGTTATGGCCCTGTTGAGAAAACATGAATAGCATCGCCGCACAAGAACAGAGAAAATGAAAGTCTTAATCCAATCAACATTAGAAAAAAAAAATGCATGAAGATGGACAAAGGAGCTTAAATTTGTTTTCTTTCAACCAATTTCATCATGACACTGGAAACCAACAGAGGTTTGCCTTTGTATTTCAGTGAGTCTATTTACTGGTAGATTAGGGCACAAAAATGCTATGGGACGCTTTTGGCCTAAAAAAATTATAATAGAAAAAACAAACTGGAGGTTTTTGAATAAAGGTACACTTTTTAAAATTATGACCTTTAGGACAGTTTATTTTTAAATAGGATAAAGTTTCTGAACAATACATCTAATTTCTAAACTTCAGTTCTCCCTTGTGCTAATATCTACAATACACATATTTGCATAACGCTTACCATGTAGCATATTTCCCAAGCCTTAATAGTAAGCTTGCCAACCTAAATTAATAAGGATAAAAGATGTCTTCCTTGGATCTAAACTACACTTGTTGGTTTAAGTTGCACCACAAACATTCTGAAGGATGTACATGCTCACAACAGCAATGTAGCCATAGCCAGCCAAAGCATAGCAATTAGCGCTAATCAAATGACATTCTCCTTTAAACAAATCATGAAAAGGTCAGCAGGCCAGGGGATGTAATTGATCAGATGGGAGTATCAACTCAGCGTGAAGGTTAGCTGATGCTGACATTTGTTAGGATCATTTTCAGCCCTGGATTAAAGTTGTAGAGTGACATTTTACAGTTGTTTGACTTATTTCTCTCCAACATGGTCTGAAAAAACAACAATATGTATGTTTGCTTGGGCTTTTGTCACAACTTTTTTAAACATTGTGTTAGATATCGAAAGTGTAACTTGCTTTTGACATGGAAAGTTTCACAACATGAACCAAAATAAAAACGTGCAAGAACTACTTTTTCTGTAAAACTGAAGTCTAAATAAAAATGTTTCTATTGCAGGTAAGAGGCAAATATTAGCTTGGGATTTCAGGGTTGTGACCAGTCAAGCTATCTTTAGTGCTGACAGATAGGTTAATTGAGTATGCTAACATATGCATATTCTTAGATCTTATTATAATTATTCATGTTGCACATCCTTTGGTGTTCTTTGCTAGACCAACATAAAGTGCAGCAGAAGTGCTAAGTGAAAGATGAATAGTTTTTATTGTTTTTTAGAAATTAAAATCTGAAAGGGAATTACAGCCTCCTGTACTATGGTGCTGCTGAATCAAATCCAGTACAATAAGCTAATTTCATAAAGTCATGTAATAAATAATTTATTCTCAATATAAATGTAGCTGCTTCGTGAAGGGCATCAAAGGTTTGTTGGAGAACATTATTGAATAAACACAAACATGAAAAATCCCACCAGGTACACCACTGCTAAATAATGGAGATGTTTAAAGCAAAGTTAGATTGCAAAACAAAATGCTATGCTTTAAACATTTTATGGACTGGTGGTAAAGTAAATAAGAGAAGAGTAAGACACCAAAGCAAACCTGCCAGCACATGACTGCCACCTAAACCACTGGTCTTACACTCTGGTCCTTGCCAGGAGTGTGGTTGTTAAAAACATATCTCAGTGTCTCTGCTTTAAAACAACCAAATCATAAAATTTGGTCACTGATAGTACACAGCAGAGGTGGGACCAAGTCACTGTTTTGCAAGTCTCAAGTCTTTGTCCTCAAATCCAAGTCAAGTCTCAAGTAAAGACAGTCACGTCAATCCAAGTCAAGTCTCAAGTCGGGAGCTTGGAATTTTAATTCCTTTCGAGTCGTTTTTTTTTTTTTTTTGCTTTTTTTTTATACAATGTTCCAATTATGCTAAATGTAAATAATAGACCATGTGTTCTTTTAAACATCAAACATGCAATGTACTCATTGCAAATAAAGCACAGTGGTTTTGAATTTGGATGTGATGGTAAAATCCGTCAGTCCAAGTGGGGTTAAATCTACAGCCAATTTCACATCTCAGTATTGATAAAAACATGTTGCGTGAATCAAGCTTGCCAGAATCACTAACCAAGACACAAAATAACAAGCTGCATTATCATCCAGAAACACCCAGAAGTACCCCACAGCGTTCAGGATCCTTACAATTGTAAAAATGTTTTACTTTTACAGCAATTTCTGAAGGATAGAAAAATTACTGGGTTTTGATTTGTTTTCTAGCAAAATTATACCACTATTTCAACGACCATCATGCCGCCATTTGAAGAGTTATAACTGAAAAAAACAGTAGATTTAATGCACTGACTGCAGCAAACCATTTATTTATTGTCAATATAATTTTCCAACATAGATGTCTTCAAATACACCCATATCTGACAAATTTTGGATTTGGGAATATGAGAAATGTCTCTGTCTGGTGCTACTGTCAGAGGAGGGGGGAGTACCACTAACGTAAGAGCGGTGGGGGGAGGAGAAAGTATTTATGGAAAAATACTAATATGGGAACAGGGTGGGAAAGGGGTGTAAGAAACCATAGTTTCCCTTATGAATACACCATCCATCCT
>CAEFZY010066212.1:0-16126 GCA_903066815.1 Brachyrhaphis roseni
TATCTATCTATCTATCTATCTATCTATCTATCTATCTATCTATCTATCTATCTATCTATCTATCTGTCTGTCTGTCTGTCTGTCTGTCTGTCTGTCTGTCTAATTATTTCTAAGGGCTAAATGCCATAATAATAAATTATTAATATCTTCAAAAACAGACGCTTGCATACAACATTGCTACCTCTTTAAAAAAAATAAGGAAATGCCGAGATGATGATGTTGACCGGGTTATTTGGAGGCATACCTATGAATGTGTTCTACAAACCCTTTAAACACAGTGTTTTCTTCTTTGACACAATGGGGAAGTGAACAGAAATCAGCAAATATCTCAGCAAAAAGAGTTGCAGAGGTCAAGTCTGAACAATTTCTAGATGCTTGAAGGTCCCGGGTTCATCCTTTCAAAACAGTTATCCACAGGTACGGATATTCCGCTCCGAAAGAAAATGGGTTTTGACCCAAAATGCGCAGATGGACCCTAAAGAAAAGCCTTGTGAAGATGCTGCCTAAAGCTGGAAAGACGGTGTCATGATCCAGAAGGAAATGTGTTCTGCAGCAACGTGGACTAAAAGGCCGCTCTGTGAGGAAGAAGTCATTACTTCAAAAGAAGCATGAAAAAGTCAGATCATCATTTCATTGAGGAGATGGCAGACCAAGATAGGGAGATTACATGCAATTATAAATGGGAGACTGTCTAAAAACCTTATAGTAAACCCTAATTGTTTTTTGTATTGTTGGGATTCATCTTCAGTAATATAGATTTCTTTCATAAGGTGATGACAGGCAGCAGAGCCACAGTTGTCATTCTTAGCATGCCTTGTGGACACCTTCCTTTCTATAATGGTTCAGATCTGGACTATGAAAAGACGGAGTGTAAATAAAAACCGGTACAGATTCTGATTTTAGGGCTTGTGTGGCATTGAGCCTAATGATGTTTTCCTGCTTCATTGCTCATAAGCAGATCATAATTTCTCTGTTGGTACAAAGGCGTCTGACAGGCATCTGAAATGGAAAACAAGCAGGATGAAAGGAAACTTTACCCTGGTTTTTATTTTGAAATTCCTAAGAGCGCTTCGTGGCATTTTTCCCAGACTTACTTTGATTGACTGTGTGGTTCAGCAGGTGAAAGACGAGACAAGTCGAAATGAATGTTCACCAATTCCTGCTGGGAAATCAGGTTATAGATACAGACAGCAGATGCATTATATTTTGGCTCGTTTTTATTGGCTGAACAAATGCAATTTAGCGAACACTTTTGAAATGCAATGAAAAAGAAACAGAACTCTTAGAAAATAGAGCATTTCTGCAGTCAGTGTAATGATTTCCGTAGCAAATAAACAAAAAAAATATTAGGAAATATGAGGAAAAAAACATATTTTGTAATGTTTTTTTTTTCATTTTATTGAATATAGAATCAATGACATGCATTAAAACATAGCAATTTTCATGAATTTGGAGTTTAAATAAGTTGAATTTGTGTCCAGATGCTATAATCCTACACAAATTTTAGAGGGTAGCAATAAAAAGGAGGAGAAATTTGAAATCTTTTAACTGCTTTTGATCCAGCCAGCCTTCTCAATTCTAGTTCACTTAATTAGTTTCTTCTGTGACTCTTCGCTTTGTATTTATCACCAGAATCGATACAAAAAGAAGTTTTCTTCAGGAAAGTTATTAACTGACTCATACTCAGAATTGAAGTAAGAACCAGAATCAAAACCTTTTGATGGTTTTGCATAAAATTAGACAAATAATAAACAAGGTATGATGCAAACAGAACGGCATATTGCAAACTTATCTCAAGTAGGTGATGAGTTCTGGCTATGACCCATTTTGACCAGGTTTCCCGATGGATTCCCTGCTTCTGTTTCACTCAAAACACAGAAAAGCTTTTCTGCTGCAAAACTTCCAAATAAAGGAAAAGTCACAAGAGACTGATGATCAGTCAGTCGTAGATCTTGGTTCCATGTCGTGCTACACAAGCAAAAAAAACAAACAAACTGCTAAAAAAAAGAAGCTCTGCAGGTCAAAGGTCAAATCTGTGATTATGATTATGGAGATTTTGCCTCAATCAGGCTGATATTATTGTATTTATCTGTTAATCTCCGTAGGATAAACCCAAACGACCTGATGGGTTACAGAATGGTAAATTAAAAAGCTATAAAGTTACACAGTGGCAGATATTGAGGCAGGTGGGAAATGCATGACAGGAGAAAAAAAGCCTCATCTGCTACTGAAGGGTCTCTTTTTTTTCTTTTTAGCCACTCTTCCTCTTAGAAAACCATCTCACTTATTGTGTGTTTACCAGCACAGGGTAGTGTTGCTTATTCTGAGTAATGCAGTCAATATTTTCTCAACAGATAAGGCTTGTTCAGATTGTGCAAGTGGTGAGCGAGCACAGCTGAACCGGTTCATTTCAGATGAAGGATCGGACCCCGGGGATCGGTTGGTCATCTGTTTCGCTCCTCCCCGAGTTTGTTTCCCAGGGCTAATAAATCAAGACAGATTGAAGCTCCAATCCGCTGGGAAAATGCCATTTAATTTAGAGCAAATGAAAATAAAGAGACTATTTTTCCTCCTCAACATTTTCTCCTCTTCACTTGGAGGTAAATTTCTTTTGGCGTCTTCTTCAGTCATAACACTGAGTGGTAGTATTGTTTTTAATGAAAAGATAAATGGAACAACCTGTAACAATTACGTAATATCAAAGGTGAACAAAAAGTGCATCTTTGTTCATCTGCCCAATAGAAAACTGACCCATTTAGCTCAAGATGTATAAAGGTATATGCTGCATTGAACAGTTTAGAATAGGTCTATGAGCTACACAAAACATGTCCATTAAATTTGTTTTGCACAAAGTCATTGTTACATATTATTACTTAAAATCCCATTATCATAATGACATTTTAGTTTAGTTTTCTGCCTATTTTTAGCTCCTTTCAGGAGTTTTGCAGCGTCTTGTCACTTTAATCCAAGTAAGCTGCTGCTTGCCACGCACCTGAACTCAACGTTTACAGTGAAAATGGCCGCAAAGAAATATGCTATATCAACCATACACTCAACAAGAATGCAAAAACTGAATTCTGGATGGTAAGTCAACAATAAAACACTTGTCTTTTCCAGCAGCCATTGTACAGCAAAAGTGAACTGGTGGATTATAAGGTACCGGGGCCTTGATATGGGCTGTTAGGTACAGCGCATCACAAGTTTTTAGTTTTAATTTACTTTCTTTGTATCGCATTAAACATGATAAATATCAATTGACCGGTGTCTGTATTAACGAGAACCAAATATGTTCAGTCAGTCAGTCAAGAGTCACAGTCTTAAAAATATATTTTAGTTTTGGCTACTTGCTCAAACATCTCCATTCAAATTAGATTTTTTCTGTCATAATATACCCATTTCTACCTTTTCTATACATTAAAAAAACACTGGAATAGTTTTTTTTTCCCTCCCCTTTGATATGAAGAAAGATTGAGGCTCTGCTGTTGGGAGGAAGGCAAGTGAACAAATGATCTCACATGAAGGGATTGAGAAATTTTGTGTCTTTTTGTGAAATATTACACACCTGATTAAAAGTGACAAAGCTATCATTCAGCATGGCAAGAAGACACTTTCCTATTCATGCACACACACAGGGACCATATGTGCATTTGGATCGTGGCGCTCATTTTCTCCCCATTTTATACAGTAAATCTTTACACGGGCATGACTAACAGAATTAAATCAGCCGTAATTGGACTGCCTGTTGGGAAGATAATCAGGACTAATACGGTATCCAAATATTTTCTTGAAACCACAGTTAATAAGTTTGCAGTTTTTAAATCACATTAGATTAATTAGATAGTTGGGAATGTTTTTAATGTGGATTTCTTGTCCTGCAATGCTGGTGCTATGAAATTAAATGTTTTACAATAAACTACAGTGTACAGCTTACCTGCAAAAATCTTTCGAATATTCTGTATTTTCCACCAGAGCATTTTAAGAAGAACTAAAGTTAATATTATTATTATTAACACGCAATAAAGGTTTGCATATTTTTTGCTCATACTGCTGACCAGACTTTACTTCTCATAGTCACAAATCAAGCAGTTTGTTTAAATGGTCAAGAAATACCTAAACATATAATTATAATATAATATTTCATTAAATAAGTATTATTTAATAATACTACATTTTACATTTATAAATCATAACCAAATATGTGTGAAAACTATAAAAGAAATCTTTGAATTTAACCAGCTCGAGTTTTCCTTTTCAAGGTCTGATCCTCTCACAGGAACGGATTTAAAGGCTTAGCATTTTGGGTGAAATGTGTTTCCTTTAGCATACATTTAAGATCTTAGCATTGGAAATTTCTTTAATTATTACACTCTTAACCTCAAAGCAGTCTGGGTAAAACTTGAGAAGCAAAACTAGGCCTCTACCGAAGGAGCAGAAATAATTCAAGCATAAGAGTTAAACTGATGTAGCGGATTACATGATTCCCGCAGCTGCCGCAGGACTTGGAAAGAATTCACATTTATTACAGTGTCGGTTTTTTAACTTTATTGCATCCTTGGAACTGGGCTTGGTAGCGTTTGCCTGGAAAGGTGTGTTTCTTTGTGAGATTAAAAATCTTCACATGGATCATGAAAATATGTAAGGCATATATGGAGATTCTGGGTCATTCTGAGAAAAACTGAATCTGATTTTGACTAAAATGAACAAATTATCGGTGTAAAAACACACTTATGAGCCAAATGAAGGATAGAGTGCACTCCAGGTCTTTTATTTTAACTTCCCTTCCAACCACAGCATGTGTAGCGTTGGCTTGAAGTTATTTGTGAGAGCCAAGCTACACGTTGTCACATCCTTACTCTTCTGAAACTTTTGGGTGCTTGGTCTCAGTTCATTTCATCTACTGTATAATTATCCAAGGATACTGGGGGTAACTATCACAATTTACAACCTAAAACATTTTTGAAAAGGAAATATTTCTGGAGAGGAAATTATATTTCCCATCTGATAAGGTCACTTTACTGTAAATTGTTGGAGTGCGAGATGTTCGGGTCAATTGCAGTGCCAACAAAACGTAATTTTTAAGTTGAAACATCTTTTTTCCCTTTCCCTAAATTTTTAAAATAAAACATAATTAAATTTTCATTCACAAGTACGGCTACGTGTGCCATTAAAATAGAAATGGTGTAATTACAAAAGCAAAAGGTCTCATTTCAGGGATTTGTTCTGAGTTATTGTTGATGACACCCAGTTATTAACTGCTGCCTTAATTTCCTTTCTCCACTCCAAAGTTACTCCCCTGGACGCCAGTCGCCTTTTCTTGTACTGAAACAAAAATCTGGCAATTAGCTCTTATCTCCTTCTTCTGCAGACAATAGCTGGCATGGAAATGGGTTCATGGTTCACAGCTGCACGGCTTTTAATCACAACCCTGAACGTTAGCCATTAGGAGGAAAAGGGGGGAAGGGACCAGCAGCTGTGCTTAAACTCACCCAGTTCATAATAGTGCTCACATGGTCATTATATGACATTCATCTTGTTGGGCTGTGGTTGCTAACAAAGCTCTCTTATTAACAACAGGGATCAAAAGAGAGCATTAGCAGTGGACAGCTTTCCCATCGTGCTGATGAGCGGGGTTATCAAGCCTTCAAGGCAGATGCTCAAACACTGAATTCTGCGGGACATTAAATGAACGTATGCGTCACATGTTCTTAGTGATACACTGATAACAGTGACATAATTATCTTTTCAGTTTGCCTACTGGGTTTTTTTTTTTTCCCCAATGCTGTTATCTGTTTTGGGTCACTACAAGAAGTGAGTTTCTTCATGTCATTTGTCACAGTTCAAGCCTACAGGAAGAAGATGGGACTATAATTAGCAACACAGACAGCTGCAGCTTCCTTGTTGAAATCTGCTCGTTTCCAAATGTGTTCATATAGAAACAATCCCCTGCTAAGAGATTGCACTGCATTTTTTTTTATTTTGTGAGGATCAGTGGGTAACATATGTTTGCAATAGTGTTTTTTTTAAAGTGATTTTGTGCTTGGCAATAACAAACTGACTAAACATATAAAAACCTGTGGGAAATTCAGGTACATAGGTTACATGTCTCATTTAACAATCACAAATGTTCCTTTAATTCAACTGAATTCAACTTAATCCATCCTCCAGGGGCAATTACAAAGGTGCAGAGAGCACTGCTGCTCTCTGCACCTTTGTATATGTACAAAAACAGACATATAACCAAATAAAAACGTCTTTAAAAAATACAGAAGCAACTTGAACCTTGAAGAAATGTAGGGTTCCTCAAGGCTCCATTGTAGGGCCACCATTCAATATCGGAATATTTTAGAATGAACTCTTACAGGAATAACAGACTAATGACAGGTGTGTCCTAGAACTATTAGCTTTGGTCTTGGGGTGATCCTGAACTAATGATGTATGGTTATGGGTAGTGAGACTAATTCCAAACATTGCTATACTTAGATTCTTCAAAGAAATGCTTATTTTTTACAGTGACCGAATTGAAACAAATCCTATTTTAACATTACACTGTTTTGCCAATCACTGTTTTTTAATAAAGCTAAGTTTTCTCATTTTTCATCTGTACTTGCAGTTCCTCTGTAAAAGAAACAAAAGGTTGCATTTCAACAGAAGTATTGACAATGCCAAACTCAAACAGGAAAGCAAATAAAGAATGTTTAACCTGCTTTCCCTCCTTATTCCCAGAACTTTAAACCTGCAGATGGTTCTGACATGGATGGCAGAACCTGCATGAAGCAGATAAATCCTTTCCTGCAACTATATCT
This sequence comes from Brachyrhaphis roseni, assembly GCA_903066815.1. Lineage (NCBI taxonomy): Eukaryota > Metazoa > Chordata > Actinopteri > Cyprinodontiformes > Poeciliidae > Brachyrhaphis > Brachyrhaphis roseni. The sequence goes on from CAEFZY010066212.1 coordinate 6,804, forward strand.
CTTTGGAACCAACTTAACTGAACGTGGCACATCTACACAATTCAGAAGTTACATCGACCCATCAGCTTATGTTGAAATGTCAAAACTGTATCAGTGTTAGAAGACCACAGGCCAAAGATAAAGGATTATTTGACCACCAAACAATTATTATCTGCCATCATGTGGGCTGGTGTAACACCAGAAACTGGGATTAAAGTTCCAGCACCTGCAGCTGACAGTTCTTCACAACAACACTGTGCCCGCTTGACTGTTCAACATTTACAAAAGCATCACAGAACAAATTATTCCTTACAAACAAAGAGTTTGCAAGGAAACAAAGAACCTAGCTTTTAGAAATCTATTCTCTGCAGCTGAAGTATATTCCTTAAGAAATAAAACAGGAGGTGGTAAATGCACCAACAGCTCTGAAGTGCATCACAATAATAATTGTGAAGGAAATAATTATACCCGTCACACTAAATAAATAATATTCTGACTGAATTAACTAATGTTTTCCTTCCCCTGTTCGCATTAACAAAATCTTGCACGCCGTGCCCTCAGGAAGTGAACGTGCTCTGGAACAACATTATTGCATAATTAAGCATGAAAATACACATTACTCATGGAAAATTTACAAAAGAGCTCCTTGTCTCTTTAACTGGGTCCTAAATTTCACAAACACCTTCACAGAAATGAATTCACTCAGGCTTCTTTTTGAACTGTTAGTAAAACTTTATGGGTTTAATTAAAACTTTGTGGCTTTTTCTAACATTAATCTGCAAAATGTGGTTTGTTATGTTCAGTTAAATCACATTAAATGATATACAGTTTATCAGAAGTTGTATACATTAAATACAAGTATGAATGTTATGCTTATATTAGGCTGTTAATGATTCATTAGAGCCACCCTTTTACATTGTGGAATGATTTTACAGCAGTGCTGAATTTTACAGCATTCAGCATTCAAACAACAGTTTAAATTTATTGAGGAATCATTCATCTAATACTTACAGAAAATTAAACATACAGGCTTAGGTGTATACACCTCACATTGTTTGGTCAAATGTCCTTTAGCAAGTTGCACCAAAACCACACTTTTTAAATGAAACAATCATAAAGCTTCTGTCTGAATATTTGACCAGTCTCAACCAGAACTGATAGTCTTAAATATAGTTTAATTGGATTTAAATTAAGCAGGGAAGTGTAAGCTTCCCTGCTTAATTCAAACATGCTTTCCCAACACCTAAACTGGTTTGTATGTGTGTTTGGGATCATTCTACTGATTTGGTTTGAAGTGAATTTGACGAAATTGGACATAGTTCTCCATATTGATGATTCCATCCCCATTGTGCAATGCATGGGTTCCACCTGCAGCAAAACAGACTCCCAGTGTCTTCAAGGAAATGATAGACTTGAGTTTTAGCAGATCCCTAGCAATTTATCTTCCTCTGAAGAGGGACACAGTGTTTAATCCATGTTCTTACTCCTATTGAATTTGTATTTCGTAAATCACTCTGGAATGAAATGTCCAAATGTATCTTTAAAAACCTAATAGCTGTGTTGTTCACACCAGTTCATAGGTGCACCTCTGATTGGAAGTATGATATTTTCGATCACTTTTTTTTTTTTTAAATTGTGAATTTTGATCAATGTTTTCTATTAAAAGTGCAGATTTCATGCCTCGTCTCTTTCCATGAGAATTTGAAGTCGCAGCTTCTCCACTTCATCCATATGGAACCATGCTTGGGGAAGGAGCTGAACTCCCATATATTCCCCCAGGTGCACCAACACTGGCTTGAATATGTGAATGAGTACCGTGCAACTCAACTGGCTGTTGAAAATAGTAAACAAGTGTCTATTGTTTTACCTTCTGCTATTACGAACAGAAAAATAAGACGCACACCTCCCTGTAACTGAAAAAAGAGGATCTGTACAAAGAATAAAATGTACTGACCTAATGGGGGAATCTCCAAAAGGTTGAGAGAGTTTTTGTGTTGTTTCATCTGTTTGTCACAGCTAAAATATTTTACCCATTATACATTTTGCTGCTACATATTTGTAGCATGCACAAAGATTTTGCATCTTTGTGAGAAGTAAGGCTTTTACCACTACAGCAATTTTATTGCATCGTACCTCTGTAACAAAAACTGGAGGGATTTAGGGCAGATATCATTAGATTTTATGGCATATCTCGAAATTAAATGTGTAATAAAGAAAGATTGTAAATGAATCCCTGTCTCCATCCACTGCTGTTCTTATTGCTTTTTTCTTCGTTGTGTCCCAGTCACGATCTGTCTTTTGTTTTATCTGACAGCGGTGTTCAATTAGTTTTTATTAGTAAAGTTATCACAAAAATAATCAGCATGGCACACCATGAGCTCTGCAGCAACCGGATCATTTAGGATTTGTGAACACAGAGGGGAGGAAAACAAAACAGGATGAGAACCATTTGAGGGAAACCACTGCCACCCAGTGGATAACTTGCTGAAGTGCGTGGTTTTGCAGCGGTTCCGCGCCTCCTGATTGTACGAAATTTAAAATTGAAGGCAATGATTGACATATTTTATTAGCCTTCTTTGAGTTAATTTGTCGACACCCGACTTTTTGGACTGCATTTCCAAGCTTCAGAATGAAAAATCAAGCTTTCCCATCTTCCTCTCATTCGGTGTCGTCCATGACAACATTTAGACTGTTCCCAGCTCCTGTCAGAGGTTATAATTGGCAGCTAACTGAAAGCCCTAAGAGTTGCTCAGGTGTGTTTGGCTTAGTGAGGAAACCTGGCAAGCATTAGATGCCTTCCTCCCTTTATCGCTCTGACTTCTTGAAGGCAATATGCTAATCCATAAACACTTCAGCTTCCACCTGCCAACCCTCATTATTTTCATGCTATTTTGGTAATGAAAAGCGTAAGGCAGCTCACTGCCAGTCTAATGCCTTTTTTATATATATGTATATCACAATTACAGAGATGAACTCGCAGACCGGTTCAAATCCAGTCCAAGAAATCAGACAAGGACTTTTGGATTTTCGTGTGTCAATGTTGGTTTCCCCAACGATAAATGATAACGAAACTGCTGTGTCATGGCACAGCAAAATTCTGATTGCGGTGTTATTATGTAAAAGATTTCTGTGAAATTGATCCAAAAGTGAATATGCTTTCTGTTTATTATTGAGAAATGAGCAAAAGAGTACAACAAAGCATCCACACTGAGCCGACAGGTGCATCTCATTAATTTAAAATATATTTAAAGAGAATATGCATACATGATACAAAACAGTGAAACTGGTATGCAAATCGATTACACTCTGGGGGATGTATTTGAGTTAACTTTGATGATTATAGGTCACAGCTAGTAAAAAAACAAACTTCAATCCAGTTTTAGAATATTACATAAGATCTATTAAAGAGAAGATTTACTGTAGAAATTTTAGTCTGTTAAACAACATGTCCATGCGCTGCACAGCACATGCACTAGATCCTTGTTTGTGGCTCCTTTAGCATGAATTACTCCATCATTGCAGCATGGCATGGAGGAGATCAGCCTCAGGCTCTGCACTGTTAGCTCATGCATTTCTCTTGTTGACTATATTTCATTGCTTCTCTCTGGGTTTTACTGTCGGTCTAGTCAGATTGCTGTTGAAGGAAGTTTTGGTACTTTTGTCCATTTGAGCAGGTGCCAACCCCTGCTGGGAAATTAAGCTGGCGTCTCACTAACGCTTGTTAGCAGAAGGAGGCATACACCAGCAGATGACAAGACTCTCCTTCTAAGACAGTAGAAACTTAACATTGGACTGATACTCTCCCTCCAGACTCTGGGATCTTAATTTCAGTAGGACATGCAAATTTGCTTGCATAAGAAAAGAGAAAATTTGAGCACTGAGCAGCATTCCATTCTTTTGTCCAACACCTCTGCTGCTGGTGCCTCAGAGGAGTGGTCTTATGCAAGGAATGCCAAGTTGCAGCCGATCTTTATCTCATTAAAGTCCCCGAAACTCTAAATGGGTTTTGCTTCAAATTCCTTTCAAGTTTGCAGTTATCCCGGCTGCTTGTGCATTTCTGTCTACACCTTTTCCTTCCACTCAATTTTCCATTAACTTTCTTCATCTGCCAACTTCTTAAGTTAAACCTATATTTAAATATAGCACTACGTGTAGTGAACTTATTAAATCTGAATTTGTAATTTCCAATGACTGTAATAATTTTTTATTTTCATTTTCATTTACATCTGAGCCTGTTGAGGTCGTAACACGTCAACCTGTGTGTCATGAGTCAGTTTTGACATGGTCCACATCAGGGATGCAAAACTCATTTTCATTTTGAGACATATCAAGATCATGAATGTCCTCCAAGGGGCCGGTTGTATCGGTAAAGCCAATCATTAAAATATTCATAAACAGCTGTCTCTGAATTCAATTAATACTTCTTAAAATTAAATATATTTTAACAATGTAATGTGGCAGTATGCAGATAAAAACTTCTTTGATTCGACTCATAACTATTATTACTATTATTTAAGCAGAGAACTATTATCTTGTGTCCCTTCACAGACTAGAGGGCCACATCATAAGCCATGGGGGGCCGGATTTTGCCCCCAGGCCTTGAGTTTGACACATGTGGTCTACAGATTCCAAATTGCCCTCAGCAGACCCAATCAAACCTTTGAATGAGAAATTTCCGGAATGACAGGTATGACTGAAACTAGAGCTGGTGTGCATGAGAGGTCAAAGTTCATTTGAGTCTCGCTGAATTATTGGTTAAGTGTTAATAGAATTTTCTATGCAATACCTTCCACTAAATTACCCCAGTACTTCTAACAGAGTTAAAACAAAAAGACACACACAGCCTCAGCCCCCTTTTCTGCTCTGTATACCTCAAGTTCCCTCCCTCCTCCTCCAAAACTCTTGGATGTTCTTGGCCTTATCTCACTTCTAACTCCATGCATACATACAATTAGCCCCTCCTCCCTTTTCCCTACAGCTCCTGGCCGTTAACATAATCACAATAGTTTAACAGAGAGGAGACGGTGAGAACACAAAAGCCCTCACAGCTATTCTGTTGCCAGTGGCTTCATTTGACCTGCTTTGGCTGAGGTTACCACGGGATTTTGCTCTTTTCAGTTTTCCTTCACATTTTGTTTTCCAGTTATGATTTTACTGGGGGTTTTTGTTTGTTTGGCTGGGGTTTTTTGCACCACTCTTCTTTATTTGTCAAAAGACTTTGAAACTGAAACACTCAGCTTCAATACTTAAACATATGTTATAGCCTCTTACATAAAGAAGTAAATAAAACAAATATATAATAAAAATTCAGTTATGTTAATGCATGCTGACTGTTTATTGACAAACAGCTGAAGATTACATACCACTCATCTAGCCATCAAAAATTTATGTCAGTGGTTTGGACATGCAATGAGCACAAAACATAAATCAATGCATTATAACTATAAAATGAAATAATTCAGGTTTACAGAAAACATCCATCCGTGGAAAGACCAGCACAAAAATTTAGCTTATACAGACAAATCTTTCACCCTTCATGTGAAATAGGTAGTTTTAAAATGCTACAGAGTAGAAAAAAAAAATAAAACAACTACAGTCAGATTCAAGTTTCTTCCCCTCAAAAAACAGATTGAAACCACTTAACAAGATTGTGCATAATGGTTAATATTATACATTCAATACTGTGATGGGTATCATTTCAGTGCAAATCTAGTGTGACAAAACCAAGTGAGGGTTTCCTGAGAAACAGGCATTCAAACACCAAAAATTTAAGAAAAAGGCGTTAAGCTTCCTCTCACAATGTGAATGTTTGCATTCTGCATCTTAAAGATAAAAATGGGGCTCAGACGTTTGAACAAAGGAGTAATCTGCATAAACAAATACATGCAGCTTTTTAGCTGTGAAGAAACAATCACAATTTTCAAACTGCAACTGATGACGTCAGTTCAGAGATTACATGCAAACACACAACAATAAAAAGCTACTTTTAAAAAGATCCTAAGTACAAAAGTCACATTCTAGAGAATTGAAGAAAAACGGCTTCATAGAAAAAAAAAAAAAACGACTAAACAACGGGCCTGGACTGCCTTTTGCCTTCAGTGGCAAAATGTGGAGTTTTAACAGACCCGCAACTCGGTTTCTCTTCACACGTGCAAATGTCCAGGAGGTAGAAATGATCCAAGGCAAGGCTAAGCCAATTTACTTAGAATGGATTTAACACTACAGGTAGTTTAGATTACTTCAAGCTTACACTGATTTACCCATGGACCAGTGACACGCCATGATACAAAGCTCGCTTCCACATGTAGTATGTGGAGCGTGCGGTGAATGGGAAGTAGGATCGAAATTCTTTGAATGTGGGGAAGGACTTCTCCTCAAAACGCTGCTGAAGGAACAACTTGGCTTTGGCCTTGAAGTTGGCGAGAGCTACGACATCCACTGAAAACATCTGCTCCTCCATGGGCATTCTGGGGAAGGGACGCTTTAGCTGCGGGGCGTCAAAAGAAGGCACGGCGGAACATTCCAGGTACTGGGGGATTTGGACAAATGGGAGCCCACCCTGCTTCTCTGTTGTCTTGTTGGCGTTACTTTCTGTGCTCTCTGGCACATTGACCTCTGCACCCTGGGTGGTCATCACCTTCTTTGTCTTGTGGTTTTGGCAGCCACGCCACAGCCAATAGAAGCACGAGGAGATGGAGGGGAACTTGAGCTTGAATTTTGTCAAGGACCAGTTAGACTTCTGAACATACAACTTTGCAGCTTCTCTTAACTGCTTGTTACTCAGATAAGCCAGCCTGAATCTTCTGTGCTTCTGTCCCCAGACTCTCATCTTTGGCACGGTGGGTTGAGGAAAGCCAGGCAGCATCAGCAACTGATCTTTTGGGCTCTCGCTCTTGTCAGCATCTGAGCTGTCTTCACTGCTGCCGACGGTGCCTTTGTACCTCCGATTGAATAGCAGGGCTTCTCTTCTCCAGTTGTAGTAAGTTGATCGCGAAATTCCTGGGAAGTTTCTCTTGAATATCCTGAAGGGGAAGGAAGTGTTCATGGCAATGCAGTTCTGCAGGCAGCGTTTAGCTTCTTGCATGTGTGCTACATTCTGAGCCCTCTCCGCATCCAGCTTGCCCAGATGAAGGCCGAACATGCTGGCCACGCTGTCATGGTGGTCCGGCTCGTCTTGCTTCGTTTCGGGTGAGGACCACACCTCCTGCTCCGTGCTCTCTCCAGGACTAATCTCTCCAGTCGAGGAGGATGTGGAGAAATGTCCTCCAGTTTTCAGGAGCTCTTGCTTCCAGTTGTAGTACGATGACCTTGAGATCTCGGGGAAAAATTCTTTAAACTGGTGCAGAGGAATGAGCTTGCCCTCCAAGAAGCAGGCTTGGAGGAAATATTTTGCCTCATACCTCGCTGCGGACTTTTTGCAGTTTTCCTGCGTCTGCCTCTTCCAGCGGTAGAAGGTCCTCTTGGTGATGTTGTACTTATCCTTCAGACTTGGGTAGGAAAACTGCGACTTCTGCTTCAGCTGGTCCTCGCTCCTGTGCGGAGACACCATCTCTTCACTTTCAGGGCTTCTACACATGAGAAAATTCGCCTGAACCAGGGAGACAAAGTATTTGGGCCTGAACAAGGACTCAGACTGCATGTCCCCAGACCACATTATGTGAATGGTTTGTGACTCCGAGTCTTCAGGCCAGGTTCTTGGGCGTATCAGTCGATTGAAATAGGGTCTGATCTTTAGGTTGAACATGGGGTAGATGGAATAGATGTTGAACCGGAGGACAGATGACAGGGCGTAAACGTGCCACATGTTGGCATAGGAGCCAGGGAAGCAGGATGCTTTCACATCTGCATCAAAGATGGCCTCCAGGACGGCTACAGGCAGGTTCAGCATGTCTTCAGACTCTTCTGCACTAAGACTGAATCGCACAGCTTGGAGCATCATCTTGGAATCAATCATCCCTGATAAGTAGTATCTTTTCCACAGCACCATTTCCACCACAGTCCTTACCTGGGAGGGGGAATATCATTAAATCTGATCTTATAAAGCTACAAAAACTCAACACAGCAGGTTATATCATATGCATGTAGTTCTGCCCACTAACCTGCAGCTCCAAGCTGAGTCCGGTGTTGCCCACAAGCAGTGTACTTACAGCATCAAACAGCAAGTTGCCTTCTCCATTACAGCTGAGAGGCAGGAGTCCCCCAGGTGCATCGGCAGGGTACAAAGCATGGGCTGCTTTGTCCACATGCGTCCACTCTGCAAAATCCTGACAGGGGGCTTTAGGGGGCTGAAAAGGAGTGAGGGCCCGCTCTACATCCACGGCCACTCTGGTCACAGCATCCAGGCCGGCGCTCTCTGTGGCCTCCTGGAGCTCTCGCAGGACGGACAGCACAACCTCATTCCTTTGGAACATACCTGCAGGTTTGAGGAGAGCTGCAAGGAGAAAGGAGACAGTATTTCATTGTCGACGTGACATTTTAAGCACCAACTGCAGCACTTTTTATCACTTATCAATGGATTTGAGACAGTCAATTACGTATACTGAAGGATCCTTTTTCCTTACCATTTTTGTGCCTCTCACAACTAATATTGGAGGCATTGTCTGAAATAAGAAGGTGCAGTTGACCACATTTTACTAAATAAACTCATGTTCAATATCTGATGGAACATGAGTTTCAATCAGATGGAAAGCACACCCAAAACATTGCAAGAAAAATATGCTTCTATAAAATCCTAACTTTATGACATATATACAATGCTGCTGTGATAGATGGCGTAAATTTTAAAGCTATGACAATGACACCCAGCTATATCTCCACAGAACCCACAGCTGGCAGAGGATTTTATTAAGCTTAACGGGATAAAACTAAAGTTTTTATAATTAGTAATGACCTTCACAGATGAAAAACTTACAACTAATCCAGAACTCTTCGTGTCAAATTGAAAACCTGGGATTTATAATAAATAAAGTCTAGCTTTCCTATCACAACTAAAACATGTAACTAAAACCACATTTTATTACCAGGAGAACAAATTCAGAGTTTCTCTTTCAGTCCAGACTTTAATGAATGTTTCTAACCTGAACATATTGAGTGCTGTGACGCTTTGCTTTCTTGTCTTTCTAAAAAAAAAAAAAACATAACAGGTCATAGTCCTGTATATTCAACAGAGCAACATTTATTTTAAAAACCACCCAGATCCCTAATGATTTTTAATCTAGTGTTTTGATCATACTTAAAGTAAAAACAAAAATCCATGTCGAGACATCAATTTCTTGTTTATATATATATATATATATATGTATATATATATATATATATATATATATTTAATTTAACTTTATTTT